>BHFT01011287.1:0-11468 GCA_004320025.1 Laticauda laticaudata
GGATCAGAGAAGTCAGGCTGGCATCATGTGTAATCTTGTACAGCTTCTGCACAAGTACTCTGTGGTTGACTGTATCTCCTGATGTTGATGAATAATGTACGTCCTTGTTCAGAGTAACTGTGTATCTACAATTTGTCTATAGATATTAGTGGATTAGGGCAATTCCCCGTGGTTAGCTGTATGAAATAGCAATTCTTTATATGTTTGTTAGCATTTTAATATGGAATTGATGCTTATTATATTACCCTCTCTTCTATTTGGTGCAGTGATTGCACCAATGTACCGTAAAAGGGATTGTTGTTCAGGTTAATGCAGTTGATCATAAAACACAGAGAGGACAAACCTCACTGAAGGATGTCTGTTTAAAAAAAATGATTTGGCTGCTCACCAAGCTACAAGGTTTCCAAATAGAGTCTGAATCCCAGAGAGAGATGTTCCAGGCTAAATATAGCTTTGGCAGAGTTCAGAGTTGACTTTTTTCATCAAGCGTACTTAAAATAGTCTGGCAAGAGCTCATTCTTGTGTTACAATAAAAGTGTGCATGTTGTGAGATGGCATTTTTATAAATCACTGAGCACTTCCATAATTCCATAATACTTGTCCATAACCAGTTAAAAGGATGGGTAGTTTTTGTTTTTTGGGATGTTCCTTAGTTATGATGAACTACATAGAAGGGGACAAGAACTATAAATACCAACTTTGGTTAACTGCACTGTTTGTAGAAGACTGCGGGGAACTGGTAGATTTTAATATGTGTGAATTGTTTCATGCAAGATGATGCACACCAGAAATGTGCCTCTTGTGGAATTAAAGACCATTTTGAAAAAACCACCACCACACTGGGGATGTGATAAAGGTCACTCTTATAAAGGGCTGACAAAATAAAAGATTAGGCATATTAAACTTATTTTGGCAATGTCAGGAGGTGCTGTTTCATCCTCAGTGAATGAAGGGAATTCTAAGGAAAGTAGGAACAAGAGACAATCACTTTCACTCTGCTTTACTGAATTCTGAATAAAGTGCTGAACGTGCAACAAAATAAATATATAATACAGCTCTGAAAGAGATCTTGGAGATTTCTTTACTATTCTGTCCAATAGAGGATCTACAGTACAAGTATGGAGGGAGCCTACCATCACTCAAGTCTGTTTATTTTACTATTGAACAGCTCTTTTTAAGGTCACTTGTCCTTATGTGAAAATTTATCTTTCCACAATTTCTGCCCATTGCTTTTAATCCCATATCCTTGGAATACAGAAAACCTTTTGGTTTGATATTTCTAGACTGCTAAGCCTATGCCACTCTTAAGATTCTGTTCTCAAAGCTTAACATTACTCAACTATTCCTTTTGAGATTTTGCAAGCCCTTTATTGCCTTGGTTACCTTCCTGGGGATACAGTTTACTTTGTTTCCAGAATTGACCGCAACCTTCTAATTAAAGAATTACTGCCATTTTTAAGGACATTTGGGAATTTGGCCATTTAGAGATTAATCCATTTGACCCAACATGTTTTGAGTTTTGATTTATTTTGTTTTCATTTTCTCATTGTTATTTTTGCTGACATCATACCATGAATGTTGTTTTTAAACTTTAGGTTTCTATATTTTGTATGTTTGGATATATTGGTGTATATATGTATATATTCCTATGCGTGTATATTTATGTATGTAATCATTGATAATTTACCCAGAAAATATTGGTTATTGGTTATTTAAAAATAAAATAAACAAGTACTTGAGATTGTAATGTGAACTGTCCTGATACTAAAGCACTCAGAAAGGATACAAATTTTAAAAAGAAAAGAAAAGCAGTTAAATAAGTAAATGATAACTTGGGATGAATGAGTGAACAAATCCATTGTTAGATATTACTTTGGAAAATAAATTAAATATAGTTTGTCCTCTCTCCAAGACCCTTGTATTGTTTTGTCCATCATAACAACGTGACAGATAAATGTTTACAGAATACTAACATTATAATGCTATAATAATACAACACATGTCAATTGCCACGTTGCATTAGCTTGAGAAGTAACAAATCAAAGTATCAAGTGTGGGAAAGGCAAAAAAATAAGCAATATATTTAAACTGTAATACAAATCCCTCTATAAAGTTTAATTGGCTGCTTAAAATGGCTTCTTCCTCGTGAATATCTAACCATAACATGTTTGGGATCTGGATAGGTTCTGCTGAGTTTGTCATGGGAAGTCGAAAAAACTGACTTCAAACCAAACATTGATTTTCAAATCAATGTTAGGGAATTCGATTTATATATATTCTATATGCAATGAAGCAGTAATAAGGGACACACAATGAGCCCACAAATTAGAACATATCTGACCTGCCATTTTTGATCTACTTTCTTTGTATTTGTAACAATATGGCAATTGTTCATTAAATTGTGAGTGGCACAGGAAGTGAAGTTACTGCTTCCTCATTTGATGAAATACTGCAGATTCATTCAGTTGCTACATGCTCAGTGTCAGCTCAGATTTGTGATTCTGTCTATTGAAAGTGTGATTGTTAAAGAGAAAAGACTGAGCATCCAGTTTTGAATCAAACTATCTGTAAAAGAGTTTTAAGTGTTGATGGACCACCTTTCCTTGTAGGTCAGCCCTTCATTAGATAGAAAAATGGATCAGGTTTGCCAACTATAGATACATCAGAAACTGAATTCCCTGACATGGGGTGGGGGGATATTTATTTCTTTACTCTCTTCCTTCTTTACCAGCTGTATGACATCTGGGCTGCTATTAGCATGACTATTTCTCTAAAATACAAATTTGAGGACAGCACCTGATAAATGCAAGAAGCCCTAATAAAATTATAATTCCCAGGGTTCCTAATATCTAAATTACTAATTTAGCAGCCTTTCATGTACCAAGAAAGAAAGGTAAAAGAAGAAATGAGCAGAAATTTCTTCCATCACCATTGCCAAAACATGGGAAGAGGAGTAGGTGGATGCACTGAAAGCAATTTTATTTCAGGTAAATAAAAAAAGCAGTCAGGCATTTTGTTGCTTACTTTACATGGGAGATAAGATAACTAGTGTGAGATGAGCAAGATATTTAAAAAGAGGTTCACCTTTGCTTTCCTGTATACAGCAATATCTTTGATTAAATAGCATGTGTCAAAAGGGTGCATAGGCCAATAACTTTTGTCGTCTGATCATTCTTCAGAAGAACCTTTACAATGAACAAGAACCAAATTTGGAAAACAAGACAGAATTGGAATGGGAAAGGGAGTAATGCAAGCATGCATCTATTTCCATATTAGTTTAACTGATTGTGCCATCAAGTGGGTGTCAACTTTTAGTTAATCACAGAGACTGATTTTCTCCAGAATGATCTGTTCCTGTCTGCTCTTTCAAGTCATCACTGCTGCAATCAACTCTATCCATCTGGCTGACTTCTTCATTTCACCTTTCACCTTTCCCAATATCATAGACTTCTCCAGACAGCTAGTTTTTCTATCATGTGTAATTTGAGCCTGGTCATTTTTCCCTTGAGTGAGAATTCTGGGTTGTTTGTTCAATTATCCCTTTGTTTCTTTTCTTGGCCCTCACATTATTCTCAGGAGATTTCAAAATTATCAGTACTCAAGTCGATCCTTCTTTTTCAGGGTCCAATTTTTGCTTCCATAGAATGTCACATGAAAACCACTGTATGTATAATTTTGATCTTTGTATGTATAAAACACATCTCAGTGTCTTCTCCAAGGCTTTCATTAATACACAACCAAAGGACAGTCTTTCTTGATCACTGTTCCTTTACTGTTGATTAATGAACCTAAAAAGCAGTGCTATTCCACCCCTTCAGTATATTTTTGTCAATACTAAATCTAGTTGTCATTAGTTTGGCCATCTTTATTTTTCACTTTGCTTTCTGATTTTCATTACTGGAGCTTGCAGATTATTTACATTTTCAGCTATCAAAGTAGTACAATCAATCTAATTATTGGTTCTTGATGTTTCTTCTTCCAGTTTTAAAACCAGATTCATCTTCTTCTAATCTAGCTTTCCCTAGTGTATATTCTTCATATAGGTTTCATAAATAAGGGGAGAATGTACATCCTTGTCTTATTACTGTGCTGACTTGGAGACATTTAATTTCACCATACTCTGCAGTATACTAAGGCTTCTTGACCAGAGTAAATGTTTATATAAGGACTGTGAGATGTTCTACGATTCCCATTTTATTAAGCACATTCTGCAGCTTGACATGCTGAATACAATCAAAGCCTTTTCTATAATCAAAGCCTTTTCTGTAATCACTATGAAGAACATAGTGATTTCTGTTTTGTATTCTTTGGCCTTCTCAATGTGTGAGTAATAATATCTCTTGTTTCTTGGTCCTTTCTAAAGCCATGTTCAGCATCTGCCACCCCCCTTTCCATGTAGGGTTCTAATTTGTTTTTGAATATTTTAAGCATGATTTTGGTGGTGTGCAAAATTATATTACCAATGTATAATGCATAATATTATACATGAATTTACACATTCCAGTTTATCAATCTCTTTTTAAAATTGTGACATACAGAATTGAATTCAATATTCCAAATGAGATCTGATCACAATAGAGTAGAGCAAGACAATTATTTCTTGTGATTTGGACTCTACACTCCCCTTGATACTCCTCAAGATATTGTTGGCCTTGTTTGCACACTGTTTGGGACATGTTCAGGGTGTGATCCTTTAATACATCCAAAATCCTTCACACATGGTGCTCTTAAACTAGATTTCCCCCATTATGTATACGCTTGTTTCATTCTGAATCAGTTAAATTGGCATCCTTTAGCATATCAATCTGAGACTGGAACCTGAGTTCAAATATTTTCATCATCTTTGTAGGTTGTTGCCCTGGTTGCTTAATCAATGTGGTTTAAGACTTCAAAGATATAACTGATGTTCTCCATGGATATAGAGATATGGTCATGATTCCTTTTTTTTCATTCTGTGTTAGCTTTATATGCAACTTGCACACCAACCATGATAAGCTTCTGGCCCTGGTTTTGCTGGCATAACTGAATTCTTCCATTTTGTTCCACCATACTATAGTCAATGTGATTTCCATGTATGCAATCTAGTGATGTCTGTCTGTCTGTCTGTCTGTCTGTCTGTCTGTCTGTCTGTCTGTCTGTCTGTCTGTCTGTCTGTCTATCTANGTCTATCTATCTATCTATCTATCTATCTATCTATCTATCTATCTATCTATCTTATCTATCTATCTATCATCTATCACCACCCATCTTGTCCAGAGCTGATATGGCATGTTCTGTCAATTTCAATGTTAAATAAAACCCATCAAACATCTCTTCTTCTGCATCAGTGGTTGAAGATTAATTGCCATAATAAAGGGTTTTGTGCAAGGTCTAATTGATATTATTTAGTCTTTGACTGCATTATAGCCAAGTATTGTTTTCATAGTTAATGTAAACCCATTTTAAGTATCTCTGTAATGTTTTATAAGACAACTCTTATCAAGTACTGATCGACACTGATCACTCACAGGTACTAATCACAACATTCTGACTGTAATCAGTCATCCAACATGAAATAATCAAAGGAGACTCCCTATTCATTTGACAGAAGAGGACTATATTTTTAAAATAATTAATGAATTATTATTACCTTTCTCAAACACGTTTCTGGGCATCTGTATAGAGGGGTGAATAATGTCTTCATGTAATTGATAAAAATTTGCTCAGTAACATTATGATGCACCTGATATCTATGCATATGCCCTTTGTATGTACTATATGCCCGTTGTCAGAATTTCCAGCCAGTATGAACATAACTAATGTTGGCAATGAACTCTGGCAACTTAGACTGGCACATCTAGATGGTACCACATTGGGGAACAATAGTATAAACAGTTTGGCAATAGCAACAAGATCAATGGCTGAAAGTTTTGGAAAATTGAGTATGTATGTCAAATGCATCTTTTGCTGTAACCTCGAAACTTCATTGTGTAATATTTTTGAAAAATGCTTTCAAAGCCTTTATTAAACCTTGAGAGTATCAGAAGAATGAAGCATGAGCAATTATAAATTAGTGTTCCTGAGTAATGGCAATAGAATGAAAACAGTGTAGAATATAATAAATCTTCTTTGAATATTTGTTGACCAGGGATAAAAATACTAAAAATCACTTTAACTAAAAAAAAGGATTTGTTTAAATGGTTAGGCACATATTCTGTTTCATCAATAGCTTCTACATGGAACTGCTATCTCTTCAAGCATTTTAGCTAAAATAGATGGGTGCTTTTTGGTATATTGTTTTCTTGTGTTATTATCTTGGGGCAAGGACATAGTATAAAATAAGCAAGGCCAAACTCATTTGTTTATTTCAGGGCAGCGCTAAACTCAGAACTACAACTCCTGGATCATATTAATTAGTTACATTACAATTAACTATGGTTTTCAGGAAGCCACATGCTATTTTAAAATGCTTACAATAGTTTCCAGTAGTTTTCTTGTGTCTCATCTGGTTTACTATAGCTTTCCATGCTGTGTGTATATGGACCAATGGTTAGTTTATTATTAAAACAGCCATTAATCTGTCTGGAAACTGAATCAGGGTACTGAAGTGTATCCACTGTTCCAGTTTGTTCTCCAAGTTCCACAAGTGTTCAGATGGGTATTTTTAGAAACAAAGGGCTAACTGGGTCACCATGCACCTGCATTTGCTATTTGAATGCAATTGTTAGCAGCACTTTGCAGTATTGTTTAAGATAGATGCATTCATTTTCCTGTTTGTAAATGCAATCAGACCTGCAAACAAGCACAGCTTGGAAACATGTTTCAACTGTGGTTTTGAGTTATGTGATTTATGCTTATTTGCTTATGACTGTCATTGAATATTAATAAATTAATACATTTTCAAGAGGCAGTTTAGCTTGCCAATCAAATCCTTGTCTTTCTCATCTCCATAAAAGGCAGTGTGGTGTCAGCAATTTGAGACTCTGTGTGGGTTACATGGAGGCATTTGCATCTGAATCTGACAATACTTCCACATTTCCCTCACAACCATACTTCCCCTGAATTTGTTTACAACAGACTATAATGCTGTAGCATTAATTAACACTTTGCCACCAGCACATAGTCAGAACAGTTCCCTAATTAGCAAAGCTGAGAAAATAATGGGCAACTTTTTGCAAACATTTGGCTTTGAAAATAAATTTAGATTCAGCTGCATCTGTGACACTTGCATGTTGGCTTTTTGAAGGCATAAGATAGACTCAGCAGTCCTAAGAGAGTCACAGATAACAGATAATCAGAGTTGGAAGGGACCTTGTAGGTCATCTAGTCCAACCTCTGCCCAAGCAGGAGACCTGACACGATTTCTGACAAATGGCAGTCCAATCTCTGCTTGAAAGTCTCAAGTGATGGTGTTCCCACAACTTCCAAGGGCAAGCTGTTCCATTGGATGATTGTTCTCACTGTCAGAAAGGTTCTCCTTATTTCCAGGTTAAATCTCTCCTTGTCCAGTTTCCATCCATTATTCCTTACCTGGCCTTCAGGATCTTTAGAAAATAGCTTGATCCCTTCCTCTCACTGGCAGCCCCTCAAATATTGGAAGACTGCTGTCCTCTCTCCCCTGGTCCTTCTCTTCACCAGACTAGCCATGCCCAGTTCCTGTAACCGTTCTTTATATATTTTAGTCTGCAGTCCCCTAATCATCCTGGTTGCTCTTCTCTGTCCTTTTTCTAGAGTCTCAACATCTTTTTTGTAATGTGGTAAACAGAACTGGATGCAATACTCTAGGTGTGGTCTTACTAAGGCCTTATAGAGTGGTATTAGTACCTCCCTTGATCTTGACTGTATCCCTCTGTTAATATAACTTAGGATTGCATTAGCTTTTTTGGCTGCTGCTGCATATTGCTGGCTCATACTTAGCTGGTTGTCCACTAAGACTCCAAGATCCCTCTCACAGTTACTGCTTTTGAGTCTGGTTTCACCCATTCTATATGTGTACTTTTGGTTTTTCTTGCCGAAGTGTAGAACTTTACTTTTCTCTATATTGAATTTCATTATGCTAGATACAGCCCAGTGTTCCAGTCTGTCAAGATCCATCTGGATCTTGAGCCTATCTTCTTGGGTGTTAGCTATTCCTGCCAGTTTAGTATCATCTGCAAATTTGGTAAAGTTCCCCTTCTATTTCCCTCATCTAAGTCGTTAATGAAGATATTGAAGAGTACTGGGCCTAAGACGGAAATCTTTGGCACCCCATTGCTTACTTCCCTCCATGTAGACTTAGACCCATTAAGGACTACTCGTTGAGTACAGTTTGTCAGCCAGTTGCGAGTCCATCTTGTGGTGGTGCTATCTATTCAACTTTTTTCTAGCTTACTAAGAAGTAGGTTGTGGTCTATGTTGAATGCCTTGCTGAAATCTTGAATATTTATGGCCACAGTATTTTGCTGGTCTACTAATTTGGTCACTTTGTTGAAGAATGAAATAAATTTGGCATGATCTGTTCTTAACAAACCTGTGCTGACTACTAGTTATTTACTTTACTTGTTTCTTAGATGTTGGCAGATCTGTTTTTTATTATCTTTTCCAGTATCTTTCCCAGGTATTGATGTTAGGCTGATTTGTCTACAGTTTCCTGGGTCTGTTTTTTTTTTCCTTTTTGAAGATGGGAACCACCATTCAGCTCTTTTCCAGTCCTCTGGTAGTTCTCTGGTGCTCCAGGATTTTTGAAAGATATGTTGCAGTGGTTCTGAGATGACCTCTGCCAGCTCCTTTAAAACTCTGGCATGTAATCCATCAGGCCCTGGTGATTTGTGTTCATCAAGGTCAGACATGTGTTTTTTAATTATTATTATTTATTATTATTATTATTATTATTATTATTATTATTATTATTATTATTATTATTATTATTTTGCTTATTTTAACTTTTATTTTCTGGCCTGTCTTTTACAGTTATGTTTTTGGTGGGTTGAGCTATAGTTTCTTTTTTGCGTGAAGACCAATGCAAAGAATGAGTTAAGCAGTTCTGCTTTTCTCTCTGTTGCCTGTTACTTTTCTTGCTGTCTTCTCTGTTAGTGAACCGACGGTTTCCTTGATTTTTTCTTGTTATTTAAATGTTGGAAAGAAACTTTTTTATTATCTTTTGACTTTTGTTGCAAATCTTTGTTCGTGCTGAGCCTTTGCTATCCTGACTTCGTCTTTGCAGATTCTGGCTATCTGCTGATATTCTGCCTTAGTTGTATGCCCTTCTTTCCATTTTTTTGCCAGAGAGAACTTTGTGCAGCCATGCTGGTTTCATCTTGGATTTCTTGTTTTTCTTTCTCAGTGGTATTGTGCTGGTCTGGGCCTCTATGATCATACTTTTTAGAGTTTCTTGAGTTGTTTCCCCTTTAGGATTTTCATCCATGGAATCTTTCCCAAGTTCTCTCTGAATTTATTGAAATCATCTCTTTTAAAATCCAAGACTCTGGTGTCATAATGTTCTATTGCTTGTGTTTGTGTTATGTTGAATTCTAGTATGACACCCAAGGTTCCTGCAGTTTCAACTCCCTCTATCACTTCTTTTCTGTTTGTAAGAATTAAATCCAGTATGGCTATCCCTCTAGTTTCACCCTCTACCTTTTGGACAACAAAATTGTCAGGAACACTGGAAATGTTTCCTGGTCTAAAAACAAGTTTCCTAGATATTCTGTTTAAACTGCTCTAAATGCAAGCAGTGGAAGATGCTAGATCAGAGACTGATGCAGTCTCTGAACTTCTAAACGACAAAGCTACTTTTGTTTGGATCAGAATTTCTGAACCTCATGGCTTCTCTTTGGAATAAGATACCTCTGCAGCATGTAGTGTTTCTTGGAACTTATTCTGCCTTAATGGTGATTTATTTTTCTCAAGGAAATCTGGGTTCTGTATTTCACTTAGAGAGCTAGGAAATTTTTGGTAGGAAATCTTTAATTGGAATATCAATATTTCATTTTAGAGAAGTTTCAGAAAACCACCAAAATATTGCAATAAAATGAAATAAAATACAGCTATTTTAAAGCTAGCTTTAAGTAAACAGTTAAAATTACAAGAGTTCCTTCTGGCACAATGATGCCCATAGAAAGTACTGTATGCTTCTGTATTTCTAATTAAAATTAGGACTACAGTTAGTGTACTTTTTGTTCTGGCTGTTTGTGAATCTCCTGTCTGCCTGGAGGATATTAAACATAACAAATAATATATTAAAAGTGAACATTTATTTCATTTCCATTAGCTTTGTGTTATTTACATGAATACTGCTTTCTTATGAATATGCATATATAATGTATGATTTGAGAACTGTATATGATATAGACCATGGGTGTCAAACTTGAGACATCATGTATCGTGACTTTTCCCCCTTTGCTAAATGAGGGATGGGCGTGGCCAGTGCATGATGCATTCTGGCCCACGGGCCATGAGTTTGATACCCCTGATATAGACCTTCAGGGTATATTGAATGTCGAAAGATCTTCATGGGCTGTATGGTATGTACTGTATGAATGCATGTGATTTATAAGCCTTCATATTTGTTGAAAAAAAAGGACATTTAATGAGAGAAAGGACATAAGTCTGTACTGAATTTTGTTATGGATTCATTGCATTATTTACTTCCTCCCTAGAAAATATTTTTTAGAATATTTACTGATTTAAGATCAGTGCTTTTCATCTAAAAATCAGCAAACATTACATCTATGTGTGACTCAAACTGATCTAACTATAAGCTTTCAGTGAGTTTCTAGAGATGGCTTTGAATTTATGCCAGTATTATAGTCTTGATTCTATTAGAATAATCTGTGGAGATCTGTGAAATGTCATGCTAATTGGTCAGGGATTTGTGTACAACAGCTTGAGTTTTCCAGACAAACTGTTCTGGGGACTCTATGTTCTGATACACTGATACCTCCTTTACCCATCCTTGACTATATCTATAATAAACAATAAACATAAAATTGTCTTCTATTATGGCATTCTCCCCCCATCTTCCAGTGGAATCAATGCTCCAGAATTATGAGGTAAATTGATGTTTTATAAAGAATGCTTTAGAATTTCATTTCAAAGTGAATCTCTCAAATTAATCCACAAATATGGTTTTGGTTTGGATTTAACCTTTTTCTGAATTTGTGCTAAGAGCAATTATCTGACTTCTGGTTTGGGCTTCTTTGGCGATGAACGGAAATCGCGATCATGCATGGTTTTGATCTGTGCTCGCCGCTGGAGCACCCCGAGCCACCCGGATTTGGGGCTGAAACCACCCTGTAGAGGTGGTGAAGAAGGGGGAGCCGTCAGGAGGGTTGAGGAGAGCCGCATTTCTCCTCCTCAGCTGACCATTACTCGCTTTCCCAAAAGTGGTTGCAGCGGTGGTCAGAAATGGCCACCTGAAAGAAGAACCCGACTGGACAAGATTGTGCAGGAAGAAGTTTAAAGGAGAAAGTTTGACTGACCAGGTTGAATGGAGAACATCTATTTAAGGT
>BHFT01011288.1:0-16742 GCA_004320025.1 Laticauda laticaudata
AGACTCTTTTGGCTTCATGCAAGGAAAGCAGCAGAAGCAGCAGAAGTCTTTCTTTCTCTCCCCCAAGCTCTGCCAGAAATGAGTCTTGGTGAGACTTGTCATGCCGGCGCAGCCTCTTGGAGCAGGATGCCTTGCAAGGTCCCAAAGACTCATTTCTGGCAGAGTTTGGGGAGGAGAGAAAGAAAGACTTTTGCTGCTTTCCAGCCAAAAGCAGAAGAAGTGGAAAGAAGCAGCCCGGTGGCCAGGCTAGATGCATGGGGTGAGTGGAGCAAGTCCCCCACCTCCACCCTTTCCCCCCTCCCCTCACTACCTCGTGTTGTTCGCAATGCAAGCGACGCAAGCCTTGTGTTCCCATGGGCCATGTGGGCAGCGCAGCCTTGTGTTGCTGCACAGTCTGAATTAATTGCTTTGGGGGGTGCTTTGGGAGTGACATTTTTCCGTGGACCACCAAACTTTTCTCATGGACCACCAGTGGTCCCTGGCCCACAGGTTGGCAGCCATTGCTTTGGAAAATAGGTTGATCTTCTCTTCTTTGTGGCAGCCCCTCAAATATTGGAATCTTTATATGTTTTAGCCTGCAGCCCAGTCCAGTCAGAGATCTCCAAACTTGGCAACTTTAGGGTTTGTGGACTTCAACTCCCAGAATTCCCAGCCAGCATGGTTGGCTGAGGAATTCTAGGAGCTGAAGTCCACAAGTCTTAAAAGTTACCAAGTTTGGGGACCCCTACTCTAAATCATCTTTGTTGCTCTTCTCTGCACTCTTCCCAGACATTTTTTTTTATTTTTACACGTCTTGAAGGTGGCAGCTGTACAAATCTCCAGGGAGAACATCATTCCACAGGGGCGCTCTCCATGAATCCTCACAGATAGTAGTGATTTATAGAAGTAGCTACAAACAGAGTGAGGTGTTACCATGACAGCAGGAGCCAAACACACTTTCCCTGCATTGGAGGGTTCACTTGGACTAATCCAGTGTAGACACTGGGTAGACAAAAGACCTTCAGTCAATGACACAGTGAGTACAAATAACTTAACTCTGGTTTTCAGCTTTAAGTTAGCCTCTCAAGCAGATAAATCACAGCCTTATACGAAACAGCTGAGAAGACAAATGTCGTCTTCGACCTTTAATCTTGACTTGCAAAGAACTACAGCAGGATAATAACGGGAAAGAAGGTTTACGTGGTCTTGGTTTCTTTCTCATTGCCTGTCTGTCTCCATGTCTTCCCAGGCACTCTCTGATACAAAGAGATGGAAGGCTGGTTGCAATTGACCACAAGAAGCAATGCTAAGGTTATTGTTTCAGTAGACAGCCCAAATCTCCCTCTCTTTTATACACACACACACACACACACACACACAACCCACTGTCTGTTGCTTGGCTCCTGCTGGCCTTGTGGTTAAGTTGGGGCCTCTTCTTTGTAGACGCTCTGCTCGTATCATTAGGGATACAGAGGAACAAACAAAACTTTATTTCTGGCACCAACAGTATTTCTGTAAGTGTCAGGGCCTGTTAAAAAACCAAACATTTTTAACTTTTAACAAAGACAAACAACAAGAACATGAAATTGTTTGCTGGGTAGAAGGAAGACAGGGAACAGCGCGTACATGCGTAGGAATGCAACAGTACTCCTTGACTCGCAACGATACGAAAAACATGGAGATTTGAAACTGGTCCTCACACAGCGATGGGATCCTACCGGTTTGGTCTGGTTCTGTAGAACTGCTAGCTCCGAAGAGCAGGTGACACTAGACCGGTTCACTGGGATGAGGTTTTGGTCTGCTATTTGGCCCACCCGCCCACCGGGGATCTTGGCTGTCCTTTAGTGGCTGTATTTCCCTCCTCAGCTGCTTTGCACGGCAGCTGGAGAAGATAAATGCTTGCAGGAGTTGGTGCTCCCTGAACCAGTTGTTATGCCGGTCAGATCCCACTCCTGTCCTCGCAGTAATGACCATCAAAGTATAGTCACGTGATCATGGTAACCAGCATTTTGCAGCATCCCAGGGTTATGGGATTGCCCTTTGAGACCTTCCCAACTGGCTTCTACAAGCGGAAGCAGATTCGCTTAATGACTGTGTGATGGAACAGAAGTTGGCTTCAGAAGCTTGTGGGAGTGTCATCCCTGGAAGCTTTCAAGAAGAGACCGGGCTGCCATTGGTCAGAAAAGGTGTAGGGCAGCGGTGGCGAACCTTTTTGGGTGCCAAAAATTGTGTGCACACTTGCACGCTCAGACTCGTGTGCCAGCACCCAAAAGGCAATGCATCCCCCCCATGCTCCCTATGCATGTGTATGCAATCCACACCCACCCACCCCGCCGCCCCCTTACCTGCACTATATCTCACNCCTTACCTGCACTATACCTCACAGCTGATTTTTGACCCATTTGAGGCCTTTTTCGGCCTCCCAGAGGCTTGAGGAAGGCTTCTGCAGGCTTTGCAGGCCAAAAATGAGGCCCGTTTCATCATTTCTGGCATTTCCGGAAAAACAGGAAGTGATGAAAGGGGCTAGTTTTTGGCCAAGTCTGTAGAAGCCTGCAGAAGTCTTCCTCAAGCCTCTGTGAGGCCCAAAAAGGCCTCAAACTGGCCGAAAATCAGCTGTGAGGTGCATATATGCGTAGTGAGGTAAGTTTGCCTGCAGCTCGTGTGCCAGCACAAAT
Organism: Laticauda laticaudata; assembly: GCA_004320025.1. Classification (NCBI taxonomy): domain Eukaryota; kingdom Metazoa; phylum Chordata; class Lepidosauria; order Squamata; family Elapidae; genus Laticauda; species Laticauda laticaudata. The sequence continues at coordinate 2,655 of BHFT01011288.1, forward strand.
GGCTCTGCGTGCCACCTGTGGCATGCATGCCATAGGTTCGCCATCACGGGTGTAGGGTCTCTTGCTTGGACGGGAAGTTGGACGAGATAACCTACAAGGTCTCTCCCAACTCTGTTAATCTGTTGATTCATTCAACAACGGGAGTGTCTTTTCTGTCTGTCCAGTTCCCAGCTACCACCATTCTCTCCTACCCCAACCTAGAAAAACTAGCAAATGACATTATGAGTTTGTTGTCCTCCAGCATGCACTTTTTAATTAGATGGTGTGGTTTATGTTGTTGTTTTTTCTGATTGTTTCATATTATTCATGATTCAGCTGGTTGATAAGCAGTTTTGAAGATCTGGGAGCAAGAACATGGAAAGAGATTATGATGATGATTTTTTTAATGCTATGCCAGAGGTCTGGCACCCACAATGACTTTTAATATAAAGACTTTGTCATGAGATGATAGCACCCTTCCCATTTCACATGGCAAGCATTGTCTGCATCCGATGACAGCTAGTACTTACCCCATCAGGGAGCGTGTTTGTTCTCATGTCTTTCCTTGACACGGCAAATACCAACTGCCACCAAGGGGGCTGGAGAGAGGTTTCATTCATAGGAAAGGCTCACCATGTAATTTCCACAAGACGAAAGCATCTCAATTCAATTTTACTACATCAAAATAAATAAAATAAAAATAAAATTTGGGTCTGCAAATTCCGCCCCAAATTCTGGTTTCCTGGCCATGGTTGGTTAAAGAAATTGCAAATGGATGGGTGCACACACATTGTACAGGCAGTCAATAATAAGAGTTGGAAGGGACCTTGGAGGTCTTTTAGTCTAATCCCCTGCTCAAGCAGGAAGACCCTATGCCATTCCAGATAAATAGTTGTGTAATCTCTTCTTTAAAAACCCCAATGATGCAGCACCCACGATTTCTGGAGGCCAGCTATTCCTCTGGTTAATTTTCCTCACGGTTAGGAAGTTTATTCCTTAATTCCAGGTTGCTTCTCTCCTTGATGAGTTTCCATCCATTGTTTCTTGTCTTGCCTTCAGGGGAGAATAAATTGACAGCCCCCCCTTTTCTTTGTGGCAGCCCTTCAAATACTGGAACACTGCTATCATGTCCATCTTACTAAGGCTTTGTAAAGTGGCACGAGTACTTCACCAGTCTTTGGGTTACGACCACAATTGAGACCCAAATTTCTGCTGCTAAGTGAGACATTGGTTAAGTGCGTTCAGTGCCATTTTTAGAATTACAATAATTTATTGGCCAAGTGTGATTGGACACACAAGGAATTTGTCTTGGTGCAAATGCTCTCAGTGCACATAAAAGAAAAGATACAATCATCAGGTACACACTTAATGATAGTCATGGGTTACAATGGAGAAGAGAGAAGAGAAGAGAAGAGAGAGAAGAGAAGAGAAGAGAAGAAAGGAAGAGAAAGAGAAGAGAATTTCTTTATTGGCCAAGTGTGATTGGACACCACAAGGAAATTGTCTGGTGCAAATGCTCCTCAAGTGTCTCATAAAAAAAAAGACACATTCATCAAGAGTCGCAGAATCATCAGGTTACACACACTTAATGATATCCCAGGGTGCAATAAGTAATCAAATTACTGGAAACAGTCAATATAGTCGTAAGGATACAAGCGATAAAGTTACAGTCCATATAGTCTACAAGTGGAGGGGATGGGTGATAAGCGCGCAGTGATTGAGAAGATCTAACAGTAAATAGAGTGTTACACTTTGTAAATAGTTGAAAAGTGTTGAGAGAATTAATTTGTTTAGCACGGTGTGGCATTCAGGAAAAAACTGTCCTTGTGTCTAGTTGTTCTAGTCGTGCAGGGCTTCCATAGCATCGTTTTTAAGGGTAGAGTTGAAACAGTTATGTCTGGGATGTGAGGGGTCTGTAAATATTTTCACACCCTTTCCTTTGAACTCCTACAGGATACAGGTCCCTCGATGGAAGGCAGGTTTGGTAGTAATTGTTTTTTCTGCAGTTTCATGACCTTCTTTGCCAACCGTGGTTCAGTGAATCAATTGGCAAAGTTGAAATTAGTCACCCTGGTTAAGTGAATCTGGCTGCCCCCCCCACCCCCGTTGATTTGGCTTGTCTGAAGGTCGCAAAAGGGGATCAGGTGATCCTGGGACAATGTGACCCTCATAAATATGTCTCGCTTAGCAATAGAAATTTGGGGGTCAGTTGTGGTCATTAATGTGAGGACTACTTCGATTTAGGACAGTTGTGGTATCCTGGGGTTATGCGGTTACCATTTGCAACCTCTCTCAGCTGATTTCCAAGTCAACGGGGAAGCCCGACCACATGGTTCACCTCACAGCTGCAGCGGTTCATTTGATGGTGGTGGCAAACAACTGAAAAGTGGGCGCGGCTCCCTGAACACGCCTTGCTTAGTGGCAGAAATCCTGGTCCCCACTGGGGTCGTAAGTCAAAGACTGCCTGGATCAAGGCAGATGCTGCTCCCCTCCCTCCATTCTAAGGCACCTGGGATAGAAAGTCCTTTGGCGGGCTTGCAGCTGGAGACAGAACCATTGCTCCAATGACCCAACATTGGAAGTTTTAAAGAAGAGGTAGTACAACCATTTGCCTGTATAGGGCTTCCTGCCTGAGTGGGGGGGTTGGACTAGAAGATCACCAAGGTCCCTTCCAACTCGTTCTGTTGTGTTCTGTTTTGTTCTATTGTGTTCTGTTCTGTTGGGTTGTGGTCTGCTCAGGGTCCAGTCTGATCAATTCTATCCCTCTACTCTACTATCTTTTCTACTTCTCTTCTCTTCTCTTCTCTTCTCTTCTCTTCTCTTCTCTTCTCTTCTCTTCTCTTCTCTTCTCTTCTCTTCTCTTCTCTTCTCTTCTCCTCTCCTCTCCTCTCCTCTCCTCTCTTCTCCCCTTCCTTCCCCTCCCCTCCTCTCCTTTCTTCCTCTCCATTCTGGACTCAATAGTGTCTCACCAATATTATTTGACTGTCCTTCCTTCAACAATTTGGCAATTCCCAGGGCCAGTAGAAATTCTGGTTCCTCGTTGCGGTCATAAGTCAAGGACTGCTTGTAGTGAAAAATCACCCGTTCTTTCCCATTTTTCATTCCTGAGCTGATTCCCAAGCTATAAACTCTGTCAACCTCTTTATCTGATGTCTGCAAATGTTCCTTCGGAGCTCTTCCCTTGGGACTTTGTCCAACCCACACCGAGGAGTTATTTCCATCCATTTTCATTTTGATACGCGCGCAGATAACCTCACTGCCAATGACATCCATCGTCTGCCTTGGCTGTGTTCGCACAGCCAAAGGACCAGAGACCACACCAAGATGCATCGCTTCTCCGATTAAGTTTGGTGCCAGATCAAATCATTCACAGCCTTCCAGATGGTGGTTAAGTCTGGAGCCATGCAGTTTTCGTAATCCTAAAGCTACGCCGTGGCTGAAAAAGCCAAGTTTTGCCCCAGTTCCACCCCTTGGCAAGGGTACAAAAAAATTAATTCCTTCCTGAGACAAAGATATTTTTTTTTTCATTTTTAAGAGAGACAGGTTAATCTTCCCCCTTCCATTCCCATCTAGAGAAATGCCTAGAAGGAGACTTAAAGAGACTACTGTATTTCAAAGCTCTTTTTTTAAAAAAAAGAAAAAAGAAAAGAAAGGGGAAAAAAAACCAAGCGAAATAATATAATTCATTGCACGTTGCCTCAGATAAAATCACGGCAATCATGAACAATTGCAGTTGGGATTCCCTTAATACCTTCTGCAGGGCTGTCTCTAAACATCAGGACTGTGGTGTATGTGTGTTGTTTTTCTTGAAAGAGAGATGTTTCTTTAGTATGATGCAACATGGAGAGATTTTTAAATCTGCTACCATTTTGCAGGCCTTCCCAATATAAAAATATATAAAATATAAAAATTATATATATATATATAAATATAAGGCAGAAGGACTTTTTTTTATTGTTTACCATATTCATGTTATAAGCTGTGGTGCAGTATTCAGGTTATAAATCTTGTCTTGTTTCCATAAAGTGGGATGTCTGGCTACATTTGATCCAAGTGTAATCTTTCTTTCTTTCTTTCTTTCTTTCTTTCTTTCTTTCTTTCTTTCTTTCTTTCTTTCTTTCTTTCTTTCTTGCTGGCTGGCTATCTACATCTATATATCTATATCTATCTATCTACGTCCTTCAATTCTATATTGACTTTGACTGGATAGGTCCCTATTATTTTCTGGGCAAGATACATTCATTTATTTATGTATTAAACAAATTTATATTGCCACTCAACTTACAGATGACTCTGTGGCCCTTGCAACATTAATGTTTTGCAGGGTAAGAACTCAAATAAAGAATTAAAACAAATATTTAGTGTCCTTGCCTTCTTTCTAGGGCTAGCAGAGAGTGACTGGCTCAGGATCATCCAGCTGTCTTTATGCTTAAAGTGGGATAAGAATCACTGGGCTCCCAGTTTCTAGTCTGATGACATTAACTAGTATTTCATACATACAGTATGCTTGAGGAGGGAAGGAAGGAAGGAAGGAAGGCAGGCAGGCACATGGATAGAAGGAAGGAGATGAATAGAGGAAGGGAGGGAGGAAAGGAGGAAGGAAGGAAGATTTAGCAAAGGCAATAGTCTTAAGACCTACTTCTGATATGAAGTTCTCTGTTAACCTTATTACCAAATTTGTTTTTTTATCTGTTCTAATTTCTAAATAAATAATTTTTATCTGTTCATTTAGAAGCTATTTTCAGTATGTGTTTTAACTAGTTAAGGGACTTAGGGAATACAATCTTGACTGTAAATATGGAGGATAAATTTTACACTTGTAAAACAGCATTAAAAGTAAAATAAAAATAAAGGACATTTCATGAGATACATATGTTTTAAAATTCCATACTAGGTATTTTGTCCATTGCATGAAAGCCTTAATAATTAATAAACTGCATGTCTTTTGCACTGCTGGATATAAGCAATACCTGAAAATATTCAGTAATCTTAAAATGCTATATTGGGGTAACCAATTTTCATCTAATGCTGTAGCAAACCTTTGAGTTGACAAAGCATTTATTCACCACTCTGCTAACAAACCTACTTTTTGCTAACAAACTTCAGCAACTTTCACCTGCAACTTGTGATTGTCATTTTTTTTGTGTCAGATATTTTATTTAGCATTCTCCCTTTGTTGTTGTTGTTGTTGTTTCTTAGGTCTTCCTCACCAAAAATGACCCAGCAACTAAGAGATTTGCAGTTGGCCCAGGCTCGAAAGCAGGCGGGACCATCATCCCCAAATGCCGCCAAGAGGCTTTATCGGAATCTCTCTGGAAAATTCAGAGTTAACTACATGTCATTTGATGAAGGAAACTTAGCCGGGAAAGCTGAAAAGGAGAAACAGCGAAAATCCTACCTGGTAAATAGATTTTCCTATCTGGTCTGAGTGAGTAGCTCAGTGGATTTTTAGAAGGTTCATGGCTTCTTATTCCAAAATAAAAAGGGGGTGAAGGAAACACAACATTCCAGATATTGGGGAATTGCCAGCTAGGCTGGAGGGAGGGGTCAAACAAGGCTCTAGCTTTGAATCCTTGCATAGTTACAAATGGCATAACATGGCCTCCCCCCCGAAATCCATGAAGCTTCATCTGATCGTTCCAAAGGGAAGGCAGATAGTCTGATGAGATTCTTGTAACAGAGACAAATGAACAATTCTGGAACAAGCTTCAGTTAGTTAGTTTAGTTTACTTTATTGTCATTGCACCTTGTGCAACGAAATTAAATACCATCTTCAGTGTACATTATGACTATGAAAATAAACACAAACACACATCCTTCACATTCTATACATTGAATTGAAAACCCCTGATGTTGCATTAATAGTGCAATTGCAAAAAAACTACTACACAGTAGAATTCAATGGAGCTACTGCCCTGGGATAGAAGCTGTTTTTCAGCCTGNGAATGTTTTGAACTTTCTTAAGGCAGCAGGAGCTATAAAGCTCTCCCCTCTTCCAAAGAGGGAAGAGGGCAACTAATGATCCTCTGGGCAATGACATTAACCCTCTGGAGCACTGTCCTATCTGCCATGGTGCAACTGGAAAACCATACACAGGGGCAGTAAGTTATGGTGCAGTGGGAAAAGCTTGAAGCTGCTCATGACTTGATTCTGGTTGCTTACATCTGACCCCATCTCAGTGTTTCATTCATGGAATGTTCCTCTTGGAATCAACCTTAGCTCACCATTTCCTGGTTCATGGTACCCGGTGGTGGCCATGAGAAGAGGGGCGCAGCCAAACTTTTATCAAATGCCATGAGAAAGAGTTTGTTTCATGAGAATGCGAGAGGCAAATTCCATTGTGGCCAATCTTTCTCTTGCTGGCTAGGAAAAAGAATTTCCCAGCCAAAGAATTCCCTTGTTTGATAGGGTACCCTGGGAGTTGAAGTCCACATATTTGAAAATTGCCAAGGTTTAGAAACACTTAGTTAGCTGATGGAGCTGCTCAACCCTTGAGTGAGGTTTTCATGCTTCGCCACATTCGTGGCTTGCAGTTCAGTTCATAGTTGCTCAATGCTCCACATAAGGTGATGATTACGGCCAACGTATTGCGAATTGCAAGTGACGATATGAATGAATGCTCCAAATGATGTGATGGATACAAGCCAGTCCTCAACTTATGACCACAACTGAGCCCAAAACTCCAGTTGCTAAGTGGAACAGTTGTGAAGAACGTTTTGTGTCCCATTTCACGACATTTCTTGCCACTGTTGTTAAGTGAATCACTGCTGATGTTAAGTTAGTAACACAGTTGTTAAGTAAATCCAGATTCCCCATTGAGTTTGCTCATCAAATGGTCGCAAAAGGGATCATGTGACCCAGGGACACTACAACCGCCATAAATATGAACCACTTGTCACACATCTGAATTTTGATCACCTGAGCATGGGAATATTGCAATGGTTTGTGTGAAAAATGTCCCTTTTCCCAGTGGCATTGTAACTTTGAATGGTCACTAAATGAATTGTTGTAAATCAAGGATTACCTGGACAGTCAATGTAGCGTGGGTTGCAAGTGAGGGAGTAACCATCCGGTAAGCTGCAAGAGCTAGCTTTGGAAGTGATCGGTTCCATCTTCCTTTTCCCCGTCCCTGTGAATGTGTAGATGTATATGCTAAAAACAAAGTAAGGTCTGCAGAATTCCAGATGATGCTCAAATCTAGCAGGATGGTGTGACTTTGTTTCTCTCTGCAGTTTCAAGGCAATGCTGCTCTCTTTGAGGCTGTTGAGTTGCAGGACCTGGACAAGGTGCAAGAGCTACTCAAGCAATACAGTCTGGAGGAGCTGGATCTTAATACACCTAATAGTGAAGGTCTCCTGCCGCTAGATATCGCCATCATGACCAACAACTCGCCCATTGCCAAGACCCTCTTGCTGGCTGGAGCCAAGGAAAGTCCTCACTGTAAGTTGGAAACTCTTATGATCCTTCGCCCTCTTCTGAGCTCTTTCTCAGAGGAACAATAATGGAGAATATCTGTCGCTCAGGGTTGAAATGAGGGGGTCCTTGGTGCTCTCTCAGCTTGGTTGTTTCCTTGCAGATGTTTCATTATCCCAACATCATCTAGTACATCCTCGGTACGAGAAGGGAGGGGGGTTTGCAGAGTGGAGGAGGAAGAGACTATGGGCTCCTTGGTGCTCTCTGAGCTTGGTTGTACTTATGCAGGCGTTCCATGACCCAGCTAAGTAGCATCATCAGAGCTAGAAGGGAGTTGGGTTTGCTCTTATTTTATATACTAGTGGTTTTCTCTGTCAGTATTGGTAGGAGCACAGGGTAAGCCACAAATATGTAAACCCCATTCTCTTCTAGCACTGATGATGTTACCTAGTTTGGGTAATGAAACATCTGCAAGAAGCCAACCAAGTTCAGAACCAACCAAGGGTCTCTCGTTCTTATAGCTATTCTAGAAATTATCTTCTTCTAAATACTCAATAACCTGAGCTGTGGAAATTCTGTTCTTTGAACTCTGAGAAAAGCCAACATTTACAACTGTAATTCTGTGGAAGAAGATCAAAGCAGCCAAAGCTATCACGATAGCATTTAAATGCCCCCATATCATCATTTAGATGCCCCTGTGAATTATTATAGATGCAGCCCTAACTACAATTTAAGATGATCTGCTTTCTCCCATATTTTTCATAGTTGCAAGATGTTCGGAGGAGAATTGATTTGAACCATGCAATCATGAAAGATATAGAGATGCTTTCTTGGATGAGATGTGATTCAATCAATTTAAATCATGCCATTCCAACTGAAAGCTAGTGCATAAGGAATACATGACCTGAAAATTTTGATTCTGAATCTGATGGGGTGTTTGAGATGCTGCTTTGAGCAAACATTGAAGAAAACTCAACAGTCTGCATCTATGTTTGGTTGTTACTTACCATGAGCAAATTCATCCCTTGAAAGAGCAATATTCCAGCTTTGTTGCTTATAGTTCTGAAATACAGCACTTGATGAATGCCCTCATTGGATCTCAAAGGCTCATCATGAATAGAACTGATGAATGAAGGCAAATATATGCATCCCAGGATAATATTACAGGACCCAATCTGGGTCTGTCACTGGAACCAGAGATTTAGTCTTCTGAGCTTTTGAACTTGTGCTGGAGTCATCCTCTGGAAACTTTTCTCTCATAAGAATCAGGTGAGGAAGAAGTTCCCTGATAGCCCAAAAACTTGAAGACTAAATCTCTGGTTTTGGGGACCAGATTGGATCCCAAATAGAACTGATTTCAGGTGGAAGAAGAGAACAATGAGGCAGAGTCATTATTGACTTAATTAATGAGGAACTCAGAGAAGGACAACAGATGATGAAGATTTTAGAGGCTTAAACGTACGATAAATGGTTGCAGGAACTGGATATGTCTACTCTAACAAAGAGAAGGAATAGGAATGACAAGATAGCAGTCTTCCAATATTTGAGGGGCTGCCACAAAGAAGAGGGGGTTCAACCCATTCTCCAAAGCACCTCAAAGCAGGGCAAGAAGATGGAAACTTATCAAAGAAGATCCAACCTAGAACTAAGGAGAAATTTCCTGACAGTGAGAATAATTAATCGGTGGGATGACTCCCATGGATGCTCCAACACTGGAGGTTTTTAAGAAGAGATTGGAGAGACAATTTTCCAGAATAGTAGAGGGTAGAGGGTCTCCTGTTTGAGTAGAAAGTTGATTAGAAGACTTCCAATGTTCCTTCCAACGCTGTTACTGTGTCATTCTGCATTCTGGCTGTTTGTCTTCCAAAATTTTCAACTCTGGTTGTTTGTGAGTGAGGAAACTAGCCTCTCACAATTAGGGTCAGGAGCAGAATGCCCTTTTTTCTGTTAAAGCCTCTGACTGAATGGGAACACAAGGAGGTATGACTTTGAATAAGCACTCTGTAGCCTTCCTGTCCTGGCAGTGTGACATTGTGCCTCAGGTTCTTGTACACACTCTCTAAAGAGGTTGTGCTGGAAGCAACCCTTGACTTGTCTTCTTGCTGGGTGGCCCACGGAGAGAGTATGCAGGGGCCTAGCTGTCAGTGTAGGTAATAATGGGAGCTCAGCGAAAGGATGTAGGGAGCTCTGAAAGAGGTGTGACTTTTCTTTTCTGTCTTGCCTGTCAGGCAAATGAAGAGATTCCATGGAATAAAACCTCTGTTTTCAAAACCTCAGTGGGGGTCTTCTCCTTTTCATGCAGGTTGAGCAAGGGGCAGGTACCTCACACAGACTGCTTGCAAAGACTTTAGCGGTGAGCCCTTTAGCACTTTTCCTATACCCGACTGCTCAAAAAAGAGGCAATAAAACCAAATCTGGTGATCTCTTGTGTGGTGAGTCATATGTTCCTACCTGGATACTCTTCACCCAATGCCCAGTTGAGGTTCTACATTCTTGTCATGATCCTGTCAGAGTCTGAATCCAAGGAGGAAGAGGAACAGCTGATTGGGAGTGTGGCTCCCTTGGCTGTGGAAGAAACTGGGAAAGGCAAAGTCCAGCTGGACAGAGCAGGGAAGAGGTAGAGGTAGAGCAAGGCAGAGGGAGTTCAGAGGAAGAACCAGGCCCACCCCCTCTTCATCCGAGGGCATGCAGGGAGGAACGGAGAAGAGAGCAACATGGGTTGCATGACTTATGGGGGAGGAAAGGGCCTTGATTCCCTTCACTAGCCACACCTGGGAATGAGAGTTTAAAAGAGATGCAAGCTGAGTGCGGTGTCTTCTGGGAACAAACATGAGTTTATCTTGTGTTAACTTTGGTTATCTGCATTCCTGGCATCCTCCCAACTGGGTTGAATTCCTGCAATTCCTTCACATCTGGAATTCTTTCTCTTGCCCTGCCAGACTAATTACCTCATTTTACCTTGATTGGACTTATAGTTACAGTTTTTGTTGACCACGTTTTGGACTTGATTCTCTGCAGCCAAAGGCGAGTTTTTCTCCAGCCCATTGGGGGGAAAGTTGGAACTCATAAAGAGACTCCTACTGATTATCTGACTGTGTTGTCTTTGTGCCACGTCCCGGGTCATCACAGTTCTGATGTTGGCAAACCTCAATACACGGAGGCTTACTTTTTAAAAAATTACTTTATTATACAATTTTCCTGGTCATGTACAGGATTTCTATATTCACAGTAACAGTATACCGTCTGGGCACATTCTTTATTGAATACCGATAATTCTTATACACACAATAGTTATAATTATTATTCTCAATATCTATTCATCTTCACTTATCCTTGTTATGAATTTTACATTATTTGATTAGATCTTCTGTTCAATTTTATCTGTAATCAATTAATAATATCAAACATCTATAAACATCATCACATTTATATCCGATTAACCTCCAAATAATCCTAAGGTTTGCTTATCTTAATTATTCCATGTTCATTATTCCATTAGACATTCTAATTTCTGCTACTATTTTCTACCCGCTAATAGAATAGTTCCCAAATCAAAAAGGTGATCTTTTCCCCATTTCTAATTTCTATCTTTATATTAATTCTTGATGGTATAGCTCCTGTGTTAAACAGTATTTTGCATTTATCCCTCATCTCTTGTCTGTTTTTGTATCTCAACTCTTGTTGACTTCTTGGCACGTCTCCCATACTCCCCGCATGGGATCTTGTATCTTCTTATCTCATTCATGTTTAAGTATTTCTTCTACCTCTATCGCTTCTTCACTCTTTTGAACCTTCAATACCCCTTTCAGTGATCTTTTCCTCACTTCAGGGGTGTCTTTGGAGGCTTAATAAAGGCCCCATCAGCTGGAGTGGATTGGAACGTGGACCCTGCATGCAGCTATAGAAAGGAATTTTGCATAACCAACTCTAGGAGTAGAACGTGATGACACAGAAGCAAAACATGAAACCTACTGGAATAGGTTAATGGAGGATTTGTTGTGATAGCTGCATGCAAATGCAAATGATGATGATGTGGATTTTAAAAGATTAAAAATCAAAATCCATTAGGGATTTTTTTGTTATTGTAATTTAATAGAGGAGTGCAAAAGCTTTCATGTTGCTTAGTGCTATTTCTGGTAGGAAGAAAGGTTCATTTTTCAATGCTGTATTTCGGAGAAGGGAAGAAAAAATAGAATAGAGAATGGAATAGAGACTAGAATAAAAATAGAGCAGAACAGAATAGAATAGAAAACAGAACAGAATGGAACAGAACAGAGTGTAGAATAGAGTAGAAATAGAACAGAACAAAAAGCATATCACAACTGCTGTATGTTCCAGTTACAAGTTTTATTCTTCTGCTCAACAAATAAATCATAGCAACTCTTTTCTGATCAAGAATCCCTTCTCCTTTTCTTTCTCCACCTCCTCCATTTCTTCTTCTTATCATCATTAATGCATAGTAATAGGAGATGCATGTCTTAGAGTACATTTACAGCTCCTTATTCAAGAACTTGTTTTGAATTAGAAAGCAGATCTTGTGGTTTGGGCTGACCAGAGATGGACCAAAGATTCTGCCCACAACTTTGTTTATAAATCTGCAAAAAAAAAAAAAAAAAAAGAAACCAGGAGAAGCAGCTCTGGTTTTATCTAAAAATTTGAATCTTAGATGATCTCCCCAGTATTGCTTAGGAAATAAGGATTGAGGAAAATGACTTGGATTTGTAGACTTGCTAGGAACGGGCCATTCTCGAGGTCTAAAGCAGAATTTCCCAACTTTGGTCACTTTAAGATGTGTGAACTTCAGTTCTCAGAATTCCCCAGCCAGTTGCGTTGGCCAAGGTTGGGAAACCCTGGTCTAAAGCTGTAGCGCAGGGGGTCTTCAAACTTGACAGCTTTAACACTTGTGGACTTCAACTCCCAGAATTCCTCCTCCAATCATGTTAGCTTGGGAATTCTAGGAGTTGAAGTCCACAAGTCTTAAACTTGCCAAGTTTGAAGGCCCTTGCCACAGAGAATCATTTCCAATATGTAGAGAAGTGTCATGCCCTTGTTAGAATCAGACTCTGATGGAGAGGAGGAACAGCCGACAGGGAGTGGAGGTGTGGCTCCAGAGGTTGTGGAGGAGGTTGGGGAAGGGCACAGGCTGGCTGGGCAGCCAGAGGAAGAATGAGACCCATCCCCTTTTCATCCGAGGACATGCAGGGAGGAACGGAGAAGGAAACAGCTTGGCTTACGAGAGAGGAAGTGGCCATGATCCCCCTCTTTGGTTGCAGCTGGGGAAACTAGTATATAAGAAAGATGATTAAAACACAGCGTTGCCAGAAGCAAAGCGTGTGTTATTTTGGGCTGAAGTTATCTTGGTTGGCATCCTTCCAACAGACTGTGCCTTGTTATCTCCTTGAAGTTGGTAATTACTTATTCTGGTCCATTGTGGAAATTCCTTTATTGTAGTTTGTTTCGATTTTTTATTTCATCTCTATCTGCTCATTAAGTTTGGACTGTATTGCTTTTTTTTGAAGACTATTTTTGAATAAGTTTTATCTCCAATTGAATATTGTTGAACAATGGGGCCAAGTTAGAGGCATTAAAGGACATTTATTTACATTTTGGATTTTGTTACATTTGTGTTACACTCCGGGTCATTACAAGAGGATTGTTCCTTCTCTCTTCTTCCTTTTTTCCCCTTTAACTTTTTCATCTTCTTTTTTTCTCTTAAGTTGTAAGCCTGGAGAGCCGGTCTTTACATCTGGCAACCCTAGTTCGGGAAGCAGAACAGCGGGTGAACGATCTCACCGCTCAGGTGGTGAATGAGTTGCCCAACGCAGAAAGTTCAGAAAAAGAGAAACAGCTGAAGGCCTGGGAATGGCGATACCGGCTTTACAAGCGCATGAATGCTGGATTTGAGCATGCACGTAAGTCTCTGGGAAAAATAGGAACCTCTATACCACCATTCAGAAACATCAGGAATTTTGATCTATTTGGAATATTGGAAGAAATATGCAATCCCACTTTGAGGAAGATGGGAGGTTAAGACATTTGATATACATACGTACATACATAAATGCATACATACATACAGCCATACATACAGCCATGGTGACACAAAAGATCCCTGGTAGCACAGTGGTTAGAATACAGTATTGCAGACTAATTCTGCTGACTACCAGCAGTTCGATTCTCACTGGCTCAAGATTAACTCAGCCTTCCATCCTTCTGAGGTTGGTAAAATGAGGACCCAGATTATTGTGGGCAAGAGGCTGACTTTGTAAACTACTTAGAGAGGGCTGTACAAGCTCTATAAAGTGGTATATAAGTAAGTGCTTTTGCTATACATAAAGGTAAAGGTTCCCCTTGTACATCTATGCTAGTCATTTCCGGCTCTAGGGGGTGGTGCTCATTTCCATTATAAAGCCAGAGAGCCAGCGCTGTCCAAAGACGTCTCCGTGGTCATATGGCCAGCAGGACTAAACGCTGAAGGCACACTGAACGCTCTTACCTTCCAAACAAAGTGGTCCTTATTTTTCTACTTACATTTTTACATGCTTTTGAACTGCTAGGCTGGCAGAAGCTGGGACAAGGAACAGGAGCTCACTCCGTTATGTGGCGCTAGGGATTTGAACCGCCAAACTGCCAACCTTCCTGATCGTCAAGCTCAGTGTCTTAGCCACTGAGCCACTGTGTCCGTATTGGATAATA
>BHFT01011289.1:0-22893 GCA_004320025.1 Laticauda laticaudata
CCATTTCTGACCGCCACTCTACCGCCTTTGGGAAAGGGAGTTTAGCCAGCTGGGGAGGAAAGATGCAGCTTTCCTCGACCCTGTTGGAGTCTCCCCCGTCTTCACCGACCTCTACGGGGTGGCTTAGGCCTGAAGCCAGTTGGCTCGGGCCACTCCGGTGGCGCGCCCAGGCAGAGATCGCGCACAATCACGGATTCCTGCCTGCCGCCGAAGCCCTGCAAACTGGAAGTTCTGCCTGTCTTTTATTTCTAACTGTCCCAGCCACTGTTGGAAACTTGTTCACATGAATTCTGAACCTCTGTCAGTTGACAGCTGACATACCTGTTATTTATACCTTATTTCTATGAACCTTACCCATTGCTTTAATTTCTGTGGCACCTCTATTTTACTCTTTAGTAAATAGCAGAACCCAAACCTGCTATAGTCATCTACAATGACCAGTGCATATTTTGTTCCTCCCAAACTGAGTTACATTGGCCCAACCAAATCTGCATGTACTAGCTCTGGAGCTTTGTTGTCTGCCTTGTGCTACTCTTGCTCACTGGGAATGCCTTGGACTTTGATGATTTGCATACTGCACAATCCAAATATGCCTTGCATCTCTTTAAATTCAAACCTTCTGCAAACTGGTCCATTTATAAAACTTTGAAGCTGGCATGGTCACACTTTCTGTGCAAGAGATGAACACTTGAATCATGCTGTGCCACATTGGCAAATGTACATGCACATTGAACATTTTGTCCCTGCAACACATAAAGGTTATCTCTCTTTATGCCCTTTGCAAATACTTTGCCATATCTTTGTGATACACTGGCCATTTACAAATGTGGTCTCAAATCCTTGCCTCAGAGGTGGTATTCAACTGGTTCGCACCAGCTCAGGTGAACTGGTAGCAGTGATTTGGTGTGGGTCACCAAATTGGTGGTGACTCCTGGCTGGCTATGCCCCTGACCCGGTCGCCTGGTCCCCCACTTGTCCCAATTGCTCTCCTAGTTTTCCCTACCACATGGCGGCCATGGCACAGTTCAGACGGATGTCCTAGGGCTGCTGCACATGCTCACTGTGTGTGCAGTGCTACACATGCAGTGCATATATGCAGCAGCCCTGAGGCATCCGCATGTCTGCCTGCCCTCCCAGAGCACATTTTCTTCCTTCTCCTGGTGGATGTGCCTCTTCCAGCCTAGACTGGCCAGCCAGCAGGTGGATGGGTCCTGGGGCTTTTCAACTCCCCCTTGTCATGAGATGCCTGCAGCTGCTGCATGCTTTTTTTGGTGTGGCTGCTGGACTGCAGGTGGGGGTGGGGGACTAGGAAGCATGACTCTTTGCTGCCTCATGGCACCTTTGCCTGCCACACCTTCCCTCTCCTGCTCGCAGCTCCCTTGTTGGACCTGGAACAATCGGCCCTGGTTGGCCCACCATGCCCACCCGGTCACACCTGTGTCGGCAACTGGTGTCATCATTTTGAAGTTGAGGAAGAAGTTGGGGAAGGAAGTGGAGGGTCTTGCAGTGGCCAGCACAGGAGCGCTGCTGAGAAGTTGGGAAGTAGCCTTCTAGTGGTCTGCCCTAGCGTTCAGGCCAGTGGGCCATGGGAAAGGGGAATTGCCAGGGGAGCCGCCCCCTCTGCGCCAAATTGGGACCATTCGAGGTAGTCCTAGGAATTGGGTGAGTCGAGCTGCAGCTCCTTGTCTTCTTAGCTCAGAGAATGACCACTTTCTGCAGGAGGAGGACTGCTGAGGGGGGAGCTACTCCTTCGATGTCTTCGCTGGATTATGTGGACGCTTACAAGCAAAAGTGCTGCTGTCACACATCACCCAGAAGCTCTGTAAAGCCAACACCAAAGAAGTGGGCACTCAGGTGAATACTGAGTGCAATGCTCACTCAGATCTCAGCCACTCCAGGCCATCTGACCTCAAAGCCCCTCAGGCTGGCTGAGCTGGGAGCTGCTGTTCCCAGGCTTCTACTTGTCCGTGCTTGGTCGCCTCCTCTTCACCTTGCCTGAAGCGGCTGCTCCTGCCCCTCACCCTCCCCACCCTTGCCTGCCCTGAGAAGGTAAGGGTGACGGCAGGGGATAGCCAAGTGCCAGGTACCCCTATCTTCACCTCTCCCCCCCCCCCNGAGAGAGAGAGAAAAAAAAGAGAGAGAGAGAGGGAGAGAGAGAGAGAGAGAGAGAAGAGACATGGGGAGACAGAGGGGAAGATAGTGAGAAGGAACATTCTCTTTCTACCCCAGCCACGAAGAAGCCACGGGACCATGGCAGTGCTGGCCAGGAGAGAAGGGAATGTTCTTTCTCTCCCTGATGCTGCTAGATCCGGCCGGAGGAACACTCTTGTGTGCTTTGCTGCTGCTGCCTCTGAAGCTGCCCAAGGAAATTCCCCACCACTGCCATGTTTCTACTGCCACCTCTCTCTCCCCCCACTCTCTGTGTGGGTGTGTGTATATTAGGATTATGTAATGTGGAGGGAACCACCACCCTGTTTCCCCACAGCAAACACTCCCTGATGGTGGACAATTCTTGCTGACACATCTTAAATGGATGTAAGTCAGCATTCACAGGCCATTGTGGCCACCCCCTTTTTACCCAGTCCAGCACCTGTGCTAATTGTTTATCTTTTGCTGAATGTGCAGTAGTGTCTGCAGCAGTCATTGGAAACTGGTGTTGGTGGTCTATCAGGAGGATAGATTCTTTGGCTTCAGGTTCCTCTGCAGTGACTGGTAGAGGCCATCTGCTCAGGGCATCAGCGTGGCTGAAGTGCTTGCCTGGGAGATAGCATAAAGTATAAGAGTATGCAGCTAAGAATACTGCTCATCTTGTCCTGAGTTGGAAGAGAACCTGTGGAGTTTGTTTATCCCAAGCAAAAATACCCAACAGGATATTGTGGTCTGTTATCAGTTCAAATTTGTGTCCATATAAGTTTTCCTGAAATTGTTTGATGCCAGTGATGATTGCTAGGACCTCCCTGTCAATTTGGCTATAGTTCTGTTCTGCAGGTGTTAGAGTCCTTGAGAAGAATGAAACAGGAACCTCATAACCATTAAGCACCCTGTGACTCAAAACAGCCCCTACTCCATAGGAAAAAAAGCATCACAAGCCAGAACCAGGGGAAGGCATTCATTGAACTGGATAAGCACACTGACTGATGTGAGCAAGTCTTTAACAGCTCTGAATGCATTAGCCTCTTTCTTCCCCCAAACCCAGGAAGATCTAAAAGTCTGTATAGAGGCTCTGCTACTGAGGCTTTGTGTGGAATGAAAATAGCATAAAAGTTCAGCAGGCTAAGAAATCTTGCAATTCAGTTCTTTTGGCTAGTATGGGTGCATTCTTGATCACCTCAACTTTCACTGTCATTGAATGTAAATCAGCAGCATCAATCAGGAACCCCAGAAACTTACTTGAGAGACCCCCAAATGGCACTTGCTTTTCTTAAGCTTTAAGCCTGTGTCCTGAAATCTCCTAAATACCTCCCTTAGACTTTTTAGAAATGTGGTGTCATTGCTAGCTGACACTATTATGTCATTGAAGTATGGAACAACTCCAGGAATATCCTGTAAGAGTCATTCCATCAGGCTCTGAAAGATCTCAGGGGCTGCACTTATGCCAAACTGTAACCTGTTATATTTGAATGCACCCCTGTGCATAACTATTGTCTGAGCCTCCGCAGTGGCTGAGTCCACTGGGAGCTGTTGGTAAGCTTGTGCCATATCAAGCTTAGCAAAAATTTTGTCATTACCAAGTGAGTGTAAACAATATTTTACAACAGGGATTGGGTAGTGCTAAATTAACAGTAGTTTTGTAATCAGCACACACTCTAATTGACCTGTCAGCCTTTATGGGTATCCCTATGGTCTCCCATGGTGAGTGATCCACCAGTTTTAATACCCCTTGAGCGATAAGCTTATCAAGCTCAGAATCAATTTTTGGGTGGAGTGTGGAGAGAACTTGCTGTGCTTTCAGTCGTCTTGTGGCTTGTGGCTCTAACTTAAATTAAGTGGCTTGTGGGTCTAAATTAAATGGAATTGGTTTCCAGTTGTATTTTTCCAATTCATTGTTAAAAACAATAGCAAATTCCTTTGCTAAAGTGTTAATGGTGTCTGACACTTGGCTGTCAGTGGCATGAACTCCACGAATGGCAAGACCAAGGGAATCAAACCAATCAAGTCTAGAAGGCTGGGCAGTGCACTCTCAACTACAATGAGTTGGAGGTGACCTTTAAATTGTTTAAATTCTACTGCTATCTTGCTGCTTCCCAAAATGAGAATGGTATTTCCTTGGTAATCTCTAAGTTGGAGGGAACAGGATCTCAATCTCAAGGCTGGGCAGTGCACTCTCAACTACAATGAGTTGGAGGTGACCTTTAAATTGTTTAAATTCTACTGCTACCTTGCTGCTTCCCAAAATGGGAATGGCATTTCCTTGGTAATCTCTAAGTTTGAGGGAACAGGGTCTCAAATCTTTTCTTTGACATCTTGGGCACCAATCTTTTGATAGCTCTCCAAGATACCAAAGACAAGGAAGACCCTGTGTCAACCTCCATTTGGCAGTTTTGTCCTTCTGTTTTAATTGTTAGAAAAAAAATTCTTAATGGACAAGTTGGTTTGCCCTATTCTAGGGTTTATTGGGTAGTTATTCCTTTGGATGTGAAACAATCCTCCCCTTGCTTAAGGAACTTCCTGGAAGTTCCTTTGGTGGGCTTTGCCTGAACCCTATCATCTGACAGAATGCCTCTGCACTTTCTTGCTAGGTGGCCTCTTTTCCCGTAGCACTGACAGTTTGCTGTTTTAAACCTGCAGGTTGCACATGGATGATTACCTCCGCAGCCAATACATGTTTGTACCTGAGTGGCCATTTGTTACCTGACACCGTTTTCAGCCGATGTATGTCACCCTTACCTATTGCATCATTGTCTTCATCAGAGGCTTCTTCATGGTGAACAACTGTGGCTTTTCTCCCAGCGCTTGGGCTGCCAGCGACGTGAATCTCCACAGTTGATTTATTTGACAGCTTGGCAGCACATGCTTCGTCTAGAGCTGCTTGAAGTGTCAAATCTTGTTTTGCTAACACTTTGCACTGAATATGTAGGTCTCTTAGCCCGCTCATTAGACTATCGAGGAGGACATTGTCTAATTCTTTAAAATCACAGTGTAGGGCAGCCGCTCGAAGTCCTGCCAAAAATCCATTCACTGATTTGCCTTCCACTTGGTCTTGGTGGTGGAAAGCATTCCAGCGGGCAATTCATGAGGATATTGGAGCATAATGGTTATTTAGCTTAGCCATTAACTCATCTTAGGAAACTATATTAAGATGCTGAGGAGCTAGGAGAGCTCTAGCAATGTCAAACATTTGTTTGCCACAGAAGTTTAAGAACAATGCTCTTCACCAGCTGCTTATTAGGTCTACCAGATCATTCACATCCAGTAAACAGTCAAATCTGTCTATGTATGACTCCCATGTTTCTGTGGCTGGGTCGAATGATGAAAATGAGTTCAAAGCTGCCATTCTGACAAGTTCCACAGAACCACTGTTTTTTTGAACCTGGATGGCTGGTAGAAGTGATATTTACCCCTTCAGAGTGACTCGCTTTTATGTGCCTTAATGCAGAGGTCTTTAAGCTCGTTTATTGCCTCAGGTGGTGATTAAATCCCACTTTTGTCGTCAGTGCTTGGTTCTGGGAAACAAACACACATAAACAGAGGTGAGGTAACTAGTCAAGGTTGCTCAGGCTTTATTTAAAGCTTTGCACATTTTAAATGTGACTGCTCAGCTCAATTGTGAGGCAATAGCTATGGGCCTGTTTGATAGCTCCTTTTATACTGAGCTGCCAAACTGGCAACCAATCAGGTTGCGGCTGGGTGCCCCTGCTGGAAAAGACCAGAGGGAGAACTGAAGACAGCAGCAGGGATGCCTGATTCAGGAAAGTATGCAACTGTATTTCATAAACATTTATGCCTTAGTACTCTTTTTGAGCTTTTTCTATGTAATTTTTGCCACAGAAGTCAAGAACACTAGTATCCTACTTTTCACCAGTTTGTTCTTCTTTGCTTATTCAGATATATAATAGTAGATGTAAATTCATTTGTTATGAAATCAATATTTATTTCAAATAATAGATTGTGTTTTTACATTTAAGTCTTTATGAAAAAAGTAAAAATCTTATCAGAAAAATAAAAAGATATCTCAATATAGAACATATTGAAGATTTTATTGTGGAAAATTTGGGATACTATCACATTTTGGCACATCGACAATGTCCTTATATGGAGAATTTGGCTGAATGAGAAAGTAGGAGAAAACATTCATAGATTCAGTAATGGAACTGAGTCAGCTATAAGTGGGAGTTTATAAAACTGAAATTAAACATTAGGAGCTTCAGTAATAACCGAAAAGGAGCAACACAATATATTCTACAATTTGTAACAAGTGTGTTACAATTATCCAGAAGCAAAAGTGAAAGCCTTGCATGAGTGCTGCATGGGCCCTATCCCTGCTGCCTTCTGTTTTATTTCCAAAGGCATCTCTTTGCAGTCATGCAAGCCCTGGAATAGATAACTTTAAGGAGGGGCCACAGATACAACAGGTGCACGCATACTAAATCAAAATATTTTCTTTATTTTGTATCCAAATAGGTAAAAATCCCTACTAGTAGCTTGGGCTTTGCATTTCACTATCATCATCATCATCACCACCACCATCACCATCTGCATGTTTAGTACAGAAATACATACTGACCAAATGTGTCCCTTTTTGAGTTAAGTAATATTATGCATCAAAACTATAATTTGTTCCATCACATCCACTTTGAACATTGCTTTCTATTTTTCATTATATTTTAGAAATCCAGGGTAGTCAGATAAAGATATTTTGGTGAAGTGAAGTAGCATTGTAATATCATGAGTTAAAAATCATGAAATCACACCAGGAATTTTCTTTTCACAGTTAATCTAATTTGTTTACTGTGAAATACACTTAGTTAATATCTGCACATATATTGACCTAATTTATCCCACATGAATAATCTATGATGCAAGCCTAGTACTTCCAAATTAAAATCAGTTTGCAGCTCCAGTATTTGGCAAGGTCAGTAAGTTGTCACATTGAGACTTCCGATTTGTTCCTTGTCGGAATAGGAGCGGAGTCCATGATTATGCATGGTTTTGCTTGAGCTCACTTGCTGGAGGGTCCCAATCAAGACCAGAATCACCTTGGTGGGATGGTGAAGAAGGGGGAAATCACCTGGAGGGTTGAGGGGAGTCACAACTCCCCTCCCTGACAGGAAAATCCCTCCCAAAGGCAAGCTGTAGCGGTGGTCCTAAAATGACCACCATGAATACAAAGAACACTCCAAGAAACTAAGTTTTATGCTGGAGCAGAGAAGTAGTGAGCAGAGTGTGAACCAGGCAAAGGACATCACTTTTGAGGTACCCTGCTATTAAAATAAAGGGCTATCTTGGAGGGAAGTGTGTGGAAGGGATGACCAGAGAAAATGAGAAAGAAATTGGATCTTATAAAAGTTGGACTGGATTAATTTGGAAGAGAAAATGTAAAGGAAAATACTTTAGCACAACAAAGGTTTAGAAATTAAACTGGATAACTATTGAACTATGGGCACTTAAAGGGCATAATTAAATGCTGAAATTGAGTGTGTTGAAAAGAAAAAAAATAATAACTAATGATTGAAATTAGCAAACTTCATAAAAGTATTATATTCAATAAAGAAAGTTAAAGGTAAAAAGACTCAAGAGCACCATCTGATGGTACAGGAAAACTTCAGTACATTTTAAAAAGTGTCTGGTCTTCTCAAGAGTTTGGATTTAAAAGAAAATAAAAGAAACTTTATTATTGTTATAGAACTATCCAAATAAAGACCCAAGAGTATGGATTGTTGAAAATAAATTCAAAAGATATTGGTTGAAATAATATCCTGGACTCTGGGATTGAATGTATCTATTAAAGAAGAGGATTTTAACTATTAAGGAAGAGGAATGAAAAGGGAAAAAAAGGAGAAGATATAATGGAGAAACTGTTGATATAAGATTGGACTTACAAGAGTCTAGATTGGATTTGCAAGATATAAGGGACATGATAAAAATTAAACTTGAAATGTGCAATTACTGTATGTACTACAGAAATTAGAAATGGGGACTCAGCATACACAAGAACAAAATAACCAGAAGGGGAGGAGTTCTATAAAGAAGAAGACAACACTGAATGACAAAACGAACAGAAATTATTTAAGCAGGAGGGAAAAGGATTAAAAATTTGTGGTCTTATGGGATGATAAAAGGGAGAATGGTTCAGAAAATGGATAAAGGGAGAGGGAAAAAGCAGAAAAAGGAAGGACAAAAGAAAAATCAAAAGAGGGAGAGAGAAAAGTTTCATAACTGTAATGAGAAATGGAGAGGAATAAGAATGGGAAAAAAGGGAATTAAGAGAAAGGACTAGAAAACAAAGAGGAATAGGAAACGAACAAGGATGAAAAGACAGTTGTCTAAAGAGTGAGAGATAATGGGTGAAAAAAAAAGAATAAGAAAGGAGATTCCACAAGGTAATATGTTGTGATGTATAAGAATATATTGAAGGTAGTATTTTCTAATGTATAATGTAGATATTTGTAATGTAATGTATGCATATTTGTTTTTGTAGATTTTCACGGGTACAGGTATGTAGGTCTAGGTGTGTTCAGGTCTTTTCCTGTGTAAGATTAAGAGTATCTTGGCGATGTTTCGGCGAGGTCCCACTCGCCATCCTCAGGCTGGTGCTCTTTGCTTTGTGTCAGTGCAAGCAGTGTGTGATTGGAGCTGCCGTCTCTCTATAAATACTGGAGGGGGCTGGTGTGCTGGTTTGGTTGGCTGCGCTGCTGTGTCTTGATTGGTTGATGGAGTTGATCTTGGTATAATGGGCTGTGTGATGGCCTTGTGAGTTTTGTTGTGGAGATATCCTGGATCTTGTGCTGTAATCTCTTGGGTCATTTGTTTTGTAGTGATCTTTTTTCCATTAGCTTTCCATTGCTGTGGTATCCTTGGTCTACATCACAGCCACCCACTCAGGATATCACATCAGAAAACTCAAGAAATTACACCACAAAAACTCAAGAAGTTGCAACACAGCAAGTGACCCAGGAAATCACAATACAAGACCAAGGATGCCACAGCAATAAAACTCACAAGGTCATCACATAACCCATTACCCAAGCCGTTACAACACAGGAGGCTCATGGAAAAAAGATCACTACAAAACAAACGACCCAAGAGATTACAGCACAAGATCCAGGATATCTCCACAACAAAAATCACAAGGCCATCACACAGCCCATTATACCAACTTCAACTCCATCAACCAATCAAGACAAAGCAGCGCAGCCAACCAGCCCAGCACACCAGCCCCCCCACCACCAGTATTTATAGAGAGACAGCAGCTCTGATCACACACGACTTGCACTGGCACAAAGCAGAGAGCAAAACCAGCCTGAGGATGCGAGTGGGACCTCACCGAAATGTCACCAAGATACTCTTAATCTTACTCGAGAAAAGACCTGAACACACCTGGACCTGCATATATGTATATGTGTGTGTGTGTGTGTGTATATATATGTATATATTTGTGTTATATACTAGATAGGAAGATTGATATTAAGGTAGAATGAAGCTGGCTAGCTCAAATTATTAACCAGAGGGGACAATTATATTTACAGATAAAGATTGATAAAATGACAAATGTGAATTGGAACTGGATAAAATAAGCTTAATATTTAACAATAATAAGGATGATGCAATATGAAACTAAATAAATATAATGAATAGGTAACTATGGTCATGTTTGTATTGAGATGTGAAACCTGGAACCACACTGCTTGCCAAGTGAGAATTTTTTATTTTAAAAAATAAAATAAAAACAGGGAGAACATTGAATAATGGAATTTCTAGGTTTGTTTAACTGATATGGTGGTAGGCATTTGGAGATATTTTTGAAAGGTTGAAAATAAGTATTAAATGATTATGAATTAATATGAAATATATGCATTGAGAGATATGATTGATATAATTTTGCCTATACTAAAATGTATGATATGTTGATACCACACTGTTAATGTATTGTTGTGCTTATGCAGATTGAAATAAAAAATTTTGGGGGAAAAAGTTGTCACACTGAAAAGCAGCAATGCTCAAAGTAAAACAAAATTAACTCACAGTGATTATTTGAATGCAAATAGCATGATCAATTGAGCAATTTATTCCAGCAAAACGTAA
The DNA here is from genome assembly GCA_004320025.1 of Laticauda laticaudata. Taxonomy (NCBI): domain Eukaryota; kingdom Metazoa; phylum Chordata; class Lepidosauria; order Squamata; family Elapidae; genus Laticauda; species Laticauda laticaudata. Next base: position 10,243 of record BHFT01011289.1, read on the forward strand.
ATCTTGTATAATGAAGAATTTTTCTTAAAGTGATCTAGGGAAATATCTGTGAAGAAATCTCTCACTCAAAATCCAAATTTGCGACAGAAAGAACACCCCTCTCTCCCAGCCCCATTTATATTTTAAGGAATTTCTTAATTTCATAGATGTACATTAAACTGGTCAGTTAAATGGTTTTGGTTTATTTCAATAAGCTAAGCTTCAGAGTCTTGGTAATAAGTAAGGTCTTCTAGTGCAACCTTCCTCAAGAAGGCGACCCTATCCCATTCCAGACAGGTAGATGTCTAGTTTCTTCTTAAAAGCTTCTAGAGGTGGAGCACCCACAACTTCTGGAGGCAAATTGTGAGGTTAATTGTCCTCATTTTCTCTTTAGTTCTAGATTAGTTTGTCACCTTAATTAGTTTCCATCCATTGTTTCCTGTCTTGCTTTTTTAGTGCTTTAGAAAATAGGTTAATCCCCTCTTCTCTGAGGCAACCCTTCAAATATTGGAATATTTCCATCATGTCATCCCTAATTCTTTTCACTAGACTAGACATACACTATTACTGCTGTTGTTCTTCATATATTTTAATCTCCAGGCCCCTAATAATTTATGTTGCATTTCTAAGTCTCAGCATCTTTTTTATAATACAGTGACCAAAACTGGATGCAGTATTCTAAATATGGTCTTACTAAGACTTTACAGAGTGGTACTAATACTTCATGTGATCTTGATTCTTACCTCTGTTAATGATATCTAGGATTTCATTGGCTTGTTTAGCTGCTGCCATACACTGCTGGCTTATATTTTATTGACTGTCCACTAGAATTCCATGATCCCTTTCACAGTTACTTCTAGTGCTACAGACTAGATGAAACTTGGCTTAATGCTAGTAACTGTGAGATGGATTGTGGAGTACCAGTAGACAATCAGTTAAATATGAGCTAGTCTTGTGCTGTAGTTGCCAAAAATGTCAACATAGTCCTAGGCTGCATTAAGAGAGGATAGAATCAAGATCACATGAACTGTTAATACCACTTTATAATGCCTTGATAAGACCACACTTAGAATATTGCATCCAGTTTTGGTCACCATACTATAAAAAAGATGTTGAGACTCTGGGAAGAGTTCAGAGAATAGTAATAAGAATGTTTAGGAGGTTGGAGGCTAAAATATATGAAGAACAATTACAGTATTGGGTAAAAAAGGACTAGGGATGATATGATAAGAGTGTTCCAATATTTGAGGGGCTCCTAGAAAGATGAGTGGGTTAAACTCTTTTCCAAAGCATCAGAGGGAAATATAAGAAAAAATGGATGGAAACAACCAAGGAGAGAAGCAACTTAGAATTAAGAACATTTCTAATGATGAGAGCCATCAACAATAAAATAGCTTGCCTTAGAAGTTGTTTATGCTCCCTCACTGGAGGCTTTCAAAACGAGACTGAAAAGTCATTTGTCTGAAATGGTATAATGTCTCCTGTCTGAGCAAGGGATTGGACTAGAAGACCTTCCAACTCTATTATTCTATGTTCTAAACAAAAAAAAAACTGCAAATAAACACCATAGAAGTCAAGAAGGCTTCTATGTTCCTGGTAACATAATACAAAACCAGTGCAACAGCAATTCATTATGTAAAAATGAGAGCCATCTGATCTACAAGAAAATAACTGCATATGCCAATTAAGGCTCAAAGCCATCTGCTCTTTCAGTATTACTTGCTGTCTCTCCATTTGGTGTGAGAAATTAAAAGCTGTTTTGTATGTGCATGCTAAAACCAAGCATATTTCCTCTCAAATGTATTTACCATCATAGAGAGGCCTTAGGTCAAAGTGGTATTTCTTATCTATTGGTTTTGGTTAACAAATATTATTTGTGTAATATATTTATAAGCTTGTAATGTTCTATATGTAAATTGGGTTACTCCAAAATGTGCAAACCTGATTGCTTAACTAATGTAGGCATTGGATTGGTTCACTAGGAACCAATCCAAATCAACTGAAAAAGGCGCAAAATCAAACAGCTGCCATTGCTGCAAGCCGGCAGGCTAGCCTGAATAAAAGGCTGCCGCAGTTTCAGCCAAGGTTGTTCCATTCATTGACTAACTTAGAATAAAGACTTTGTTGTTGGAACCCGGTCTACTCGTGTTTTCCGAACAAAACACTGGTGACGAGGATGGGATCGTCCTGAACGCAAAAACCTGCATGGCTGAGAAGAAATAAAGACGGCGACGGAAAATGCCTTGGAAACAACGCACCTCCCGCAATCCTCAATCCCAACGAAAGAAGAATTGGGATTCCTATGCAGACCGTTTCCAAATGTATTTGGAGAGTAATGAGATGCAAAGCATCTCGGAGCAGCATTAAGAGGCTGTGTTCTTAACACATCTGCGGACCTACGGTTTTTCAAGATGTGCAAAGGCTCTGGCAAAGCCCCGAGATGTCAAACAACTAACGTGGCCAGAACTACAACGAATTATGAAAGCCCACTACGCCCGGTGGTGTCGAATTTAATAAAGTGACATGAATTTTACCACAGAGACCAGAGAGAAGGAGAGACCGTCGCGATTTCGTTGCTGCCCTTAAACAAATAGGGGGTGAAGTGCGATTTCCTGAACATTGACGAAGCAATGAGGGGATCGCATAGTGTTTGGGCTTAAGAGACTCGACCCGCACAGAGTAAATTACTCAACAAGCCCAACATCACAGTAACCGAAGCCATCGTGGAAGCCACAGCCACTGAAGCCACAAAAAAATCGGCTGTCACAATGAAGAAGATGAAACACACACAGCGAACAAACAAACCCAACAAAGACAAAAAACAGCCTCCCACCACCACCCACTATGAAGAGTATGGGTGAAACACCGAGTCAAGCAAAGAGATGACGAGGTCCACCGTTTATTCGCGAACAGAAAAAGAGCGCGAAAGAAGGAATTGGCGGGAATCGCGCTGGCTGCGGAGAAAAACCATCCCCAAAGCCGAATGCAAGATTTCTCGATGCCATCTGCAACATTGCAAGAAACGAGGGCATATCGAGAAAGTCTGCAGGAATAAAAAAAGCTAACAGCCCAACGAGACGCAGAAATTCCCCAACACAAAACTGAGCCAAAACGAACTGAGAGAAAGTGGCAACAAAGAAGTGAGCCAATACACACCAAACTGTCACTATAGAAAGCGCTCAGACGGAAAGCGGGAAGAAAGTTAAAGTAACTGTAAATATTGAAGGAAAGCATTGCAAAATGGGAAGTGGACTCGGGATCTTTCCTTTCAATGGTATCTTGGGACACCATAAAAACAACTAGTCCCAGGTATCAAAATCCAAGGAACTTCAGAAGCAGCAACTAACCCTCAAAGACTACCAGGGAACCAAATCCCTGTAGTCGGCATGGGACATTTCAGAGTCGCATACAAACAGTATGTTAAAGTGTTACCGTGACCATAGTCGACCGAGACAGACCAAGCCTCCTGGGTATCGAATGGTTCGCACACATTGGGCATCGGGATGACCGGAATAGATCGAGTAACTACAACTGGCTGGGAAGAAGAACCTCATCCAGGAATTCCACGACGTGTTTGATGAGACATTGGGCAAGTATTGGGGAATCCTATCTCCTTTAGTCTAAATCCCAAATAACACCGCGGAGACTAAAGGCCAGGCGAGTTCCTTTTGCACTAAAGGCAAAGATAGAGGAACAACTAGACAAATTAATAGCCCAAGGGGTATTAGAACCTGTGGACCATACCAAATGGGAAACGCCTATAGTCACACCTATTAAAACAGACGGGTCGTTAGAATCTGTGGTGACTATAAGGCTACCCTGAAACCACGCATTGCAACAGAGCGCATACCCGGTGCCAGTAGTCCCAACATTTACTACACTCCCTGGGAAAAGGAAAATTTTTTGCTAAACTCGACCTAGCGCAAGCTATCAACAGCTCCCAGTGGACCCAGAGACAGCTGAAGCACAGACTTATAGTTACCCATAAAGGCGCTTTTAAGTGTAACAGACTCCAATTTGGAAGTGGTGTAGCACCAGGAGTATTCCAGAGTCTATGGAGCGCCTCCTAATGGCATACAAGGAGTCGTACCATATTTCGACGACGTCCTAATCTCAGCCAAGGATGAAACTCAACTTAAGACAGACTTAAAAAAGTACTCATTAAAATTTAGAGATTCTGCCTCAAAGTAAAAAAAAAAGTGTTGCCTAAAAAGAAATAGCGTCGAATTCCTGGGCTATTTAATAGACGGGAGAGGGTATACCCCTACAGACAAAAAAATTAAAGCTATAAAGGAAGCGCCAGAACCAAGAAACAAAACCGAACTTCAAGCATTTCTTGGACTGATAAATTTTTACAATGTATTCCTACCAAATAAAGCCACAATAGCAGAACCATTACACCGTCTATTGGACAAGAAAGCAATTTGGACTTGGGGCTATAGAGAGAAGAATTCCTTTCCAAAAAATTAAAAATTTACTAACATCAACAAACGTTCTCATTCAATTTAGCAAACACACTGCCATTGAGGGTGACCTGCGACGCTTCGCCATTCGGAGTCGGTGCCATCCTGAGCCACCAACTGCCTGATGCAGAGCAGGCACCTGTCACATATTACTCAAGACCATGTCTAAAACCGAGAGAAATTACAGCCAACTCGACAGAGAAGTCTAGCAATTGTCGCTGGATGAAACGTTTCCACGAGTACCTCTATGGGTGGACTTTTCAAATTATAACAGACCACAAAACCGCTATTGGGAATTTTGGCGGGAAACAAACCAACGCCAAATATCCTTTCTCCGAGAATGACTAGATGGTCAGGGTTCCTAGCAGCCCTATCACACTATGACACATCGACCAGGGAAATACATTTCCCATGCGGACGCTTTGAGCAGAGCACCCTTACCAGCAACCGTGGAAGACCGGCACCAGCAATGACAGCATTACAAATAGAGACTTGCACCGATCTACCCATATCAGCTTATGATGTCGCCAGAGCCACCGCGAAAGACTCATTGACCGCTGCGTTTTAGCTGGTAGGTAAAGGCTGGCTGGAAACCAAAAACTGAAAACTTTAAACCTTTCCGGACCAGACAGACTGAACTTTCTATTCAAAAAGGGGTGTTTACTGTGGGGTGATCGGGTAGTCATTCCTAACGAACTACACCCAGGGTACTTAGAATGTTACACGAAGGGCACCCGGGGATTGTAAAAATGAAAAAGCCTTGCTAGAAGTTATGTTTGGTGCCAAGTATTGAAGGGACATAGAAATTGGGTAAGCTCGTGCAACAAAATGCCAGGGAATTCAGACCGTCCCCGCCTAAAGCACCCATAGAGACTGGGAAACCCCGCAAGGCCCTTGGTCAAGAATCCACATTGACTTCGCGGGTCCTACCAAGGGGCATACATTCCTGATTGTCGTGATGCCTATTCCTAATTGGCTAGAAGTAAAAATCATGCCATCAATGACAACAGAAACTGTAATTAACAACTAGACAACCTTTTTGCCACCCATGGTCTACCGGATGTCCTCGTATCAGATAATGGGCCACAGTTAACCCAGCCTAACAATTTGAGCAATACCTAGCCTCCCTAGGTATAAGACATGCCCTCACCGCGCCGGCTCACCCAGATGCAAACGGCAGGGCTGAAGAGAATGGTCCGGTTACCAAAGAGGGGTTAGAAAGAATGGACACCGGAGATGTCCACAGAAAATAAACCGATTGCTCCACACTCCAACACATAACGCCAGTACCACAACCAACAAATCCCCAGCAGAATTACGCATGGGGAGGAAATTAAGATCACACCTTGATAGGTTGCACCCAAATTTTACACCAGAAACCCATCCCGACTCCTCTACACGATTTAGAGACAATTTGAAATAGGCGATTTGGTTTACGCTAAAAACTTCACCAGGGACCCTGTATGGCTACCAGGAACAAATCACGCAAATAACAGGCCCCAAATCCTACCGGTTAACAATTGATGATGGCAGGGAATGGAAGCGGCACATAGACCAGCTCCGTTCCCGAAACATAGAACGAAATACAGACATACACCTTTACGTTGAAAAAACCGATGAACGGCAAACCAAGGGTGGGAAAGGCAAGAATAAAATAAAGACCATTACAAACAAACCCAAAGAGTTTAACAAACAAAAAGAGCCAAATGAAAAACTCCACTGTTTGAAGAAACTTGCGCAAAGAGCCATCAGAAGGGGACAGCCACGGCCAGGCTCGACTGCCCCAGAGAGGAACGGAGAGCGGCAACGGCCCAAAAACTCCAGGCCTAAGGAAACTCAGGTGGCAGTAAAATGGCTGAGCTCACCTTCCAGACGTTTCCAGAGAGAAGAAGACGGACGACACAGCAGTCTCCAATCCGAACCGGTCCAAGTCTCCAGCCAAAAAATGAATCCGCTGCAAGTCCAGTCGAGTCAGGAAGGCCCCACCTAACCTGATGCGACTACGTCACCAACGTAGGACTGAACTAAGGGAGAGGGGTTTCTATATGTAAATGGGTTACTCCAAATGTGCAAACCTGATTGCTTAACCGTAATTTAGCATGATTGCGTTCACTGAGGAACCACAATCCAATTCAACTGAAATAGGCCGGCCTAAAAATCAAACAGCTGCCATTGGCTTGCAAGCCGGCAGGGCCCTAGCCTGAAAAAAGGCTGCCGCGGGTTTTTCAGCCAAGTTGTTCCGTTCATTGACTAACTTAGAATAAAGACTTTGTTGTTGGAACCCGGTCTACCTCGTGTTTTTCCGAACAAAACATGTAACTGTACTTGTAAATTTCTGCCTGTTAAGTGGTATTTTGAAATACACTGGAATATCAGAGCACCACCATTTTAATCCTGCTGTACCTCTTTTTTTCCAAGCCTAAAAACAAGGCTTCTTTAAATTTGTACCACGCTGGTGCTCCTGCACACTATAAAGCATCTCTTTAGTTTTTAAATCATATTTTAAACAGTTCTAGATTGTAACTGTTAGTCACAGTAAGAATTTGTAGAAACTAGCCAGGTTTGGGGGAGGGGAAGAAAGAAAAGAAAGGAAGTCCCAAGAAAAACAAAGACTTCAAAAATTAAACAATATCAGATTAATTGTGCTTCCCTCCATCTATTTTCTCTTTCTGTGATATAATCAGCAATTTTAAAGGTCCTGCTAATAATCCATCTTAATCTATAGAATTGATAGCCATACTCCTCCTTTCATACAGAGGAAAAATATTCAAGTTTTGATTGGAATTCAATAGTGTACAGTTTTCATTATTTCCTAGTCTGTTTTCAATCTTAGTTAAAAGTCTAAAGGATTTATAGTCCAATTTGTAAATGGCCACCATGTCTTTTCTAATTAAGTGTTTAATATAGTTTAGTATAGTTGCCACTGCATGCACATTGCCACTTGAAAAATATGAGAAGATACGCCGGGGTTTTTTTGTTGGGACATCCATTAAAGACAGCTCTGTCCCCAATGCCATTTGGATTCCAGATAAGTATGTCATTGTATTAATGTGATTTTTATGAAACTATTGAACAAATGTTTCTCTTCTCTCATTTAGTTTAACAAAAAATATTTAAAATTATCTTTAACACTATAAGAAAAGCTTTTATTATGTAGAACTTTCAGTTCAGTTTTGTATTTTATATTGATTTACCTGGAATAATACTATTAAACAAAATGCAATTTGCAATGTAGAATTAGGCTGTAATGTTCAAGATATATCTCATTTTGCACCTCAGCATTCTGTACCTCAAGTATACAAGGCTGATCAGTATTGTTTTACTATTAGTAAGGTTTGACACTACCTGCAATGGAAATATGTTGATGAAGATGATAAAACTACTTGAGAAAGATAAATTAACCTTTTTGATCAGAGAAATATAATCTCTACATTTATGGCTGATTGGAAATCCCTTATACACTTTTTGCATAAACAAAAATGCACTTATGATTTGTGGTTTTGGTGAAAGGAAAAACTCTGGATAATAGGAAAGTGTGAGTTTTCTTTTGTAATCACAGAATAAGAGATAATTTTGTAGTTGTACTTATGTTTGCTGCATTGGTGGAATGAGGGGAGTCAGAAACAAAGTTAGAATTTAGATGCCCTGGTGGATCACTGCTTAAGTATGAGTCAACAGTATGTTTCAGCTGCCAGAAAAGCAAATGCAGTCCTGAGCTGCATCAACGGAAGAATAGCGTCAAATTACAGTACTGTTCTACTGTATACTGTACTAGTAAGGGCACAAGTGTATTACTGCATCTAGTTTGGCTCACCACAATATGAAAAAAATGTTGAGACCCTAGAAAGAGTGCAGAGAAGAGCAACAAGGGTGATAAATGGTCTGGAGACGAAACTGAATGATGAAAGTTTAAGAAAACTAACATTTAAACTAACAAAAACAAAACTTAGCATTGATGAGCTGTCTGCTAAAATAAAGCCAGGCCATGACACACACTTGAAAGTAAATCAGGAAGCCTGTAATTGTGGAGTCTCTGTGACAAGAACAAAGACTGCTTATTCACAAGAAATATGCAAGTGTAAAACTTGTAACAATTCTGGGTAGTTAGAAAGCTGATAAAGGTAATGGAATTAGGCAACTTGCAGACCTCAACTAAAAGTTAGGAATAGAGATGGCCTGTAGCAAATAAAATGTGTATTAGATAATGCCTGGAGCATTCATTAGCCAAGGTTTGGGAATAGGGACAGCTAGTGACCAATAGAACAAATTGTATAATTATTACTAAAATGTTAATTAGATGATATTTCTTATTATCCTACCTTGACCTGCCCTCTCCTTTAGTGAAAATGTATAAAGCTTTCTTATTCCTTGATTCTTAGCATTTTGGCCAGGAGCCCTTTTCCTTGAAGTACTCCAATAAAAAGCAATCAGAAATCCTGCATTTTGTGTCTGGCATCCATCATTGGCTTCAGCACCAGGCTGAGACCTGACAGCATGGGGACAACAGCATGACATAATAGCTGTTACAGTGAAGAAGGCATTGAATTATTGGGAGTATTTACTGAAGTCTATGAAGAAACAGAATAGAAAGAATTGGTTATTTATATTCTAGCAGGGACAAGAATGATAACTAAAATGGATTAATAAAATAAAAGTCTGCAGCAATTCTCAGTCATCCAGGTCAGGTTGCCCAAAAGGTGCTTTTTCAGGAGGCAATTGAACTTTCTTGTTTTTTTCTCTTTGAAGACATTTTGCTTCTCATTGAAAAAGCTTCTTCAAACCCTTACCCATCCTTTTTTTTTTGAAGGTAGCTGAAATGTTCAAAAACAATAGTATTTAATATTTATTTGATTTGTCAATCGCTTACAAGATACAGGTATAAGAATAAATATCGTTTTGAACACATGAGATAGATACTTATAAGAAAAATAAAAAGAAACAATAGGACAGGAATGGTTGGCACGATTGGTGCGCTTATGCACGCCCCTTACAAGCCTCTTAGGAAAGGGATGAGATCAATAGTAGACAGTCTAAGGTTAAAGTTTTGGGGGTTTGAGGAAGAAACCACAGAGTCAGGTAGAGTATTCCAAACATTGACCACTCTGTTACTGAAGTTGTATTTTCTGCAGTCAAGTTTGGTTTGGTTAACCTTGAGTTTGTATCTATTGTTTGCTCTTGTGTTGTTATGGTTGAAGCTGAAGTATTCATCGACAGGTAGGACATTGCAATGTATGATTTTATACACTATATTAAGATCAGACCAGAGGAAGTGTAGTTCTAGTTTTTCTAGGTCTAGAATTTCAAGTCTGGTGGCATAAGGTATTCTGCAATGAGTAGAGGAGCGGAGAACTCTTCTTGTGAAATATTTCTGGACTTTTTCAATTGTGTTAATATCAGATACATGATATGGGTTCCAAACTGATGAGCTTTATTAAAGTATAGGTCTNTCTATCCAGTTATGCAGATGTCCAGAGATACCGTAAGATTTTAGTTTTAGGAGTAGTTTGTCGTGTACCACTGAATCTAGTTTGATTTTTTTTTCTACATAAGAACATTCTTCTAGCTCTTTCAAGTATTAGAGGATTGGAAAACATTTTTTTCATTCCTACAAGTCTTCTTTTGCTCACTATGGCAAACAATTTTGTGCCTCTAGTTATATAAAATGGTGATACTATCCAGACCATTAGAGTCCTGCATAATTTTCTTGAAGTAATCTCTCTTTCCCAGTTAATCCTTGTTCACTTACTCATGGGAATAAAAGGTATGGGCTTATAATTATCTTACTATGGACTTTTATTGAAATTACCAATATCATTACAGTATAAAAATCTCTTGTAAGATTTCAAGCAAAGTATTCCAAATCTAGTTTTCCCAAAGGACAAGAACATACTCTCTTGTCATGGTAACATTGGACTATTGGATCAGGTTTTTATCTATAAAACTATGTCATATTTTCTCTGTCCTTCACAGAAAAGCTTTCACTGTAACCAGGCTTGACACTGCCATCAATGGTTCTGGATGGAACAACCTTCATTTTCATAATCAAATGTGTAGAGGGTGCTGAATTAATATTTAAGTTCTGTTGAGTTTCCAATGTAGCATAGATGGTACATCTTCTCATTAATCAATCCAACTGCATTGTGCAAGAAAATACATACTTTATATTAGCTGATACATCTTCAGAACTCTCAAGAATAGTGGCAAAATAGGGCTCAATCAAGCCACATAAAAGAAACTTGGATTATAATCAAGATGTGTTACTTTGTGCCATATTAAAAGATATAAGCTATCTTCTTCTTTTTAAATATTTTAGTTTACATTGTTTGGCAGGTTTCTTTGCAGCCTCTCCCTCTCCCCATCCGTATCTTATCTGTCTAGATACCATCATTATGATTTTTATATAGTTTACTTACTCCCTTCTTCTTCAGTTCATTATTTTAATCCAAATCACTATGAACCAGAATCAGATACTTTTATCTATGGAAAACATGAGGTTTGGACAGACAAATCAGTGGAAAGCCAAAATAATAGATGAAATTAATAAATAAAAATAATGGTATTCCTTAGGTTTGATAGTGACTTGATTGAGGAAATATAATTGATACCTCCCAAGTTCTATAGTTATATTCAGTGGCATGGTATGCATCATATGCAAATTGCACATTCATTCAGCCCTATGGTAGTCAATTGTCACTTCAAGATGCACTTCTTTTGAAATTTCTGTTAAATCTGTACATTGACAGACAGCCATGAACACTTTCAAGGTGACCATGCTGAAACTTTGTTTAGATGCATCAAAGCTGAAAAAATTAAATGTCAATTATGCTGAATAAAATCAAGTAAAAAACATCTGTTTTACTCTAATTTCAGAACAGTGATAAAAGTCAGAATTGTCTAAGCACACTTACAAATAATATAAATCATAGCAACAGCCTTACATTCCTGAAGTCTTCTATGAAGCTATGGCAAACTAAGCTGATAGTCTGTGGAGAAGAACTTGAGAAAGTTGAAATCAAATAACAAATTTTCCAAAGTGACTCATTGTTCCTCTGTTATTTGTACTATTGATGGCACCAGTACAAGCATTTTGAACAAGACAAACTGTGGTATGAATTGCCTAAAAAGGAACTGAAAATTCCCCATTTGCTCTAAATGCATGATTTAACATTATTTGGGAAAAGAAAAGCTGAATTGAGTTCACTGCTGAAAAGCACCAAGGAGTTTAGCAAATTCACTGGAATGCAATTTGGCATTGGCAAAGAAAAAAAGATGAACAAAACAATAGATTTGAACTTCGTAATGAAGAGCTGAAAAAGCACTAACACCAGAAGAAGGGAATGAGTACTTAGAAGTTTTGAAAACTTTTGGCCTGTTGCACAATCAAGTCAAGAAAGCTACTTCAAAAAAATATATAAAGCACGTTGGGAAAAACTTGAGATCAAAACTGAGCAGAAGGAATATCATAAAGGAAATTAAAACCTAGGCAATGCCTGTAATACAATACTGAGCTAGAATATTTGATTGGTCTCAGCTAGAACTTAGTAACTTGGGTTGAAAGACAAAATAACTAACGACAATTCACCATAAATTACAATAAGAAAAGTGATAATGATTGGTTGAATTTGCCAATATCTCAGGATGATAGAGGAGTCTTACAAGTGAAACAAACTGTGGAAAAGGAAAAACATGGCTTAAATGATTACATAAAGAAAGCAAAGGAGCTTTTACTGAAGGAAATGAATGTGAGAAATCCCTAAAAAAAATGAGATTGAAAGCAGAATATTGAAAGGAAGCAATTGAGCATGCAGTTCAACTGGAAAAAGATACCTATGCACAATCAATACCTGAAGGACATTGAAGGAAAGGCAGACATAAAGCTAACATGGAGCAGGTTGAGATCAGGGGTGCTGAAGAAAGAAATGGAAGACTTCATTTTGACTGCTCAAGGACAAGCCTTGCAGTCTGATTTCATGGAAGCAAAAATTCAACACATCACCAACAGCACCAATTGTTGCTAATGCAATGAAAAAGATGAAACAGTGAATTATCTTATCAGTGACTGAGGCAAAATTTCCCATAATGATTAAGGCTAGGTCACACTGGCCGACGGATGCAAAACGTATGAAAAAAGAACGAGCAAATTTTCCATCCGTTGTTATCCGCTCTCAAAAGTGTCCCAAATTTGCATAAACAGAGCGGACAACAACGG
>BHFT01011291.1:0-14560 GCA_004320025.1 Laticauda laticaudata
GGATGGCAAGTGTTTTTCTCCATTTTACATCCTCTTTCCATCCGTTGGTGCAGTGTGACAGGGGCTTTAGAGAATGCAAAAAAGCTAAACTGTGGTACTCATCCAAAGCCCAACCAGCACTCCAAATAGCTTTGTATAAATAACCCTGTAATAATATATCTAGTGTTGGGAAAAAAACTGAGGTCTAGTTCCAAGCCGGGAATAAAATGGAGACTGCTTAAGAAAGAAACGTTATTGATGAGCAGAACCACCAACAGCATGTGGTTCTGGGACAGCTGACTAATTAGATTGATGAGTGCAAGGTCTTTTATAAGTTTCTGAAATGCTGTAGAGGGTTGTGCCATGTAGTGAGCATGGTGGTTTTTTGTTATTCTAATGGTCATGTCCTGTTCTTAGAATTTGGGTTTAATCCTAGCCTGGAGGAGCTGAGGCTGAAGGTGTTTTGTTTGTGAATAAAGTGACTTGGATTTCTTAATGGGCACAAAATATCCATCTCTAAAGATTTCAGGCATCTGCTGGAGGCTGTTTTAGTATGCAGAAATTGGGGTTGCTTTCTAACTTAAAGAGCATGTTTCTCAATTTCTCCTTTGGTGTGATATAATATTCTGCCTCTTTTAATGTTTCCCAAAATATTTCATTCTCTAGGATGGGGTGGGGGTGGGGTGTGTTCATACACCTCCCCCCTACACCCCACTCCACCCTAGAAAATGAAAATTTTACTTCTTACGCTAACAAATAATTCCACTACCAAAACAAACATCATAAGAAAAGCTTGTTGTATTCCTGCCTGAAAACAGAATTTGTTAAGCTTGAAAAGATAGCTTTCACAGAGATTAATGGAGGTTTAGTCTATTAGCACAACGTAATGCTTATTCACAGGTTCAAAGTCACTTGGTAAATATCTGGCATTTTGGGAAAAGTTGCAGCATTAATTTAATATACCACTGCTTGAGGTATTGTTTCTTAACAGTTTCAACCACCACCACCACCAGTAAAACCCCTTAATCAAACAAAGCCATAAAGTGACTAACCGAAATGGTGCGCACTGGCTTTATACCAAACCAAGAATTATCTCAAACTACTGCCACAGCTTGCTAATGTAGCAGTGCATTTTGCAAAACACCAACAATAAACAGATTTATGTAATCCCTTATGAACGGCCAGGTGGATGTGGAGTTTTTCTGAAAGAACAGGACTTCATTTGCTGCTTCTCCCTCCATTGGTTGTTTCAGATTTAGAGAGCAATGCAACTAACAGTTTTACCCCCATTTTAGATCCACAGATTTTCATGGAAATGTTAAGCATGTGTTGAAATTGTTGTGTGTAGAAATTAGAAGACTCCAAATAACTAAATCTGATTGGCCGAGCAGGCTGCACTAGGATTGGTCAATAAAGCACCATCACCATTACAATTGGTCCACCTGATGGCGGGTATTCTCAAAGAACTGTCATTGCGCAAGCTGTGAGCAGCGCTATAAAAAGGGCTGCTGCGGTTTCGGCAAATGTTCCGCTACAAGTCACTGAGTTGTTTTAATAAAGAGCTGTTGTTGGAACCCTGGTCTCACATACCTTATTCTCAGAACAGAAACACTGGCGACAAGGGTGGGATCATCTTAGAAGAGCGAGACCGAAGCACGCCGGCAACAAGAACCGAGCAACCAAAATGGCCGGTAACAATGTGCCGCCCGCACCATTCAAACCAGCCAAAGAAGAATGGGAATCATACATTGACCGCTTTCTGATGTTCTTAGAAAGCAACGAGCTACAAGAAATAATCAACCAGAGAAAGAGAGCCATATTTCTTCACGCACTGTGGCCTGCCGTTTCAAAATGGCCAAGGCGTTAGCCAAACCACAGGATGTAAAACAAATGGCATGGCCAGAATTAAACTGAATGCTATGAGCCCATTATGCTCCTGTGGTCTCCAATCTTATTAAAAGGCACGAATTCTATAAGCGAGACCAACGAGAAGACGAGAGCATCGGAGATTTCATAGCAGCCTAAGAAAATATCGGAGGAGCCTGCAAATTTCTCAACATGGACGAAGCTATGAGAGACCACATGGTCCTGGGATTGAAGGACGCTACACTGCAAATCAAGCTACTAAAACAGACCGAATATCACAGTGCTGAGGCCATCGCAGAAGCCACCGCGGCTGAAGCAGCCAAAAAATCCGCAGCCACATGCGCCAAATGAACTCAACAAATCCAGGATCACAGAACCAAACTCGACAAAAGAAGGTGGAAGGAAACAACCATTGTGACCACCCACCATGAAGACCTCGACTCCCCAAGCGACACCGATGATGACAATGAAGACATACATAGGCTTCAGTCAGAAAGAAAATGGCAGGAAAAAAGAGGAAGGAGGTGAGAATTCTAGTGTGCTGGATGCGGGGGGACCACCCGCGATCCAAATGCAGATTCCTGGATGCCATTTGCAGATTTTGTGAGAAATGGGGCACATTGCAAGGGTCTGTCGGAACAAAAAGAGCTATAGTCCAAAAAGATGCGGCAGCACACACACCCAGAAACAAAGATAGACAAGCGGAAGCCAATGGAAACGCGAGAGAACAGAAACCAGGCAAATGACCGACAGGGAAGAACACATCAAACAATAATCATAGGAAATGCCAGGGCAGCAAATGCAAAAAAGGTCCGAATAAACGTAAAAATCGAAGGAAAGCCCTGTGGAGATGGAAGTAGACTCCAGATCATACCTGTCAATGGTATCATGAAACACTATCAGAAATCTGATACCAGACATCAAGCAAGAGAACTGGAACAGCAAAGCTAATACTCAAAGATTACCAGGGAAGCCGAATCCGTAGTGGGCTTGGACATTTCCTAATAGAATTCAAAAACCACGCTGAAGTACTTCCTCTGACAATCGTCGACCATGATTGCCTAGCCTGCTGGCAATAGAATGGTTCATGCTCCTGGGAATCGGAGTGACCGAGAATCAACAGTGTCGCTGAGACCGATGGGAGGAGAGCCTGCTGAAAAAGTTCCGGACGTATTCGACGCGGACCTGAGGCAAGTACAAGGGGACCCAATAACATTCAGCCTAGACCCTAAGATAGCTCCCATCAGGCTCAAAGCCAGACACGTTCCCTTGACTTAAATCCAAAAATAGATGAGCAGCTTAACAAACTCATTGCACAAGGGATGTTAGAGCCAATTGACCATGCCAGATGGGAAACTCCCATTGTGACTCCTGTCAACCAGATGGGTCAGTGCGTATCTGTGGTGACTATAAGGCCACCCTCAATCATGCACTCCAGCAAAGCACGTATCTTGTTGCAGTAGTTCAACATCTGTTACATTCATTAGGGGAGGAAAATTTTTTGTGAAACTTGATCTCGTGCATGCATATCAACAGCTGCCAGTTGACCCCGAAACTGCAGAAGCACAGACTATAGTCACGCACAGAGGGGCATTCAAATGTAACAGACTTCAATTTGGTGTTAGCGTTGCCCAGGTGTTTTCCAAAACCTAATGGAGCACCTTCTAAATGGTGTCGTTCCCTATTTTGATGATGTATTAGTATCAGCAAAACAAACACCAATTAGAAGATAGACTGAGAGAAGTCTTGCAAAGATTCAGGAAGCAGGGCTTAAAGTCAAAAGAGAAAAATGTAAACTAGCCACCAATCAAGTCGAATTCTTAGGCTACCTTTATAGATGAGCAAGGGATACACTCCACTGAAAAAAAATAAAAGCAATTAAAGACGCACCCAGACCTAAGAACAAAACAGACTTACAGGCATTCTTAGGTCTCATTAACTTCTACAATGTTTTCCTGCCCAAAGGCAACCATAGCAGAGCCATTACATGGCTCTTCAATAAAAAAACTGTCTGGAATTGGGGCCACCGAGAACAAGTAGCATTCCAAAACATTAAGGACTTATTAACATCCAAAACCGTTTTAATACAATACAGCAACACCCTGCACTGACGGTCACCTGTGATGGAATCGGCACCATACTGAGCCACAAGCTATCAGACGGCAGAGAGGCACAATCGCCTTCTATTCCAAAATGCTGTCAAAATCTGAGAGGAATTACAGCCAACTGACGAGAAGCCCTTGCCATCATAG
The DNA here is from genome assembly GCA_004320025.1 of Laticauda laticaudata. NCBI lineage: Eukaryota > Metazoa > Chordata > Lepidosauria > Squamata > Elapidae > Laticauda > Laticauda laticaudata. Next base: position 4,098 of record BHFT01011291.1, read on the forward strand.
CAGGTGTCAAGAGATTCCACGAATACCTATATGGTGGGACATTTTCTTTATTCCAAGACCACAAACCCCTGCTAGGAATTCTGGCAGGGAACAAACCCTGAACATCCTATCACCAAGAATGACGAGATGGTCAGAATTCCTCACTGCATACAATTACACACTCATCCATTGCCCAGGAAAAACCATCACCCATGCAGATGCCTTAAGCTGTTCCCCACTACCCAACAAGGAAGGTGACCAACTCCCACCATCCCCACTCTTCAGATCAAGACATGGCCAATCTGCCACGAACCGCAGCAGACGACGCTAAAGCTACTGTGAAAAACCCGCTGACAGCTTGAATCCTGCATTGGGTAGGTAAGGGCTGGCTGGATGAGGATAAAGATGAGACTTTTAAACCTTTTTGCACCCGGCAGAATGAATGTCCATTGAAAAGGTTGTATACTGTGGGAGACAGAGTGGTATATCCCCAAAAATTGCAGGAGGAAGTGTGTGCATGTTGCATGAGGGACACCTGGGCATGGTAAAAATAAAGCCCTGGCCAGGAGTTACATCTGGTGGCCAGGGCTGGACAAAGACATTGAATGATGGTGACAACATGCCATGACTGCCAGAAATCAAGGCCTACTCCCCTCTTGCACCAGTCCTAGAATGGGAAACTCCTAGAGGCCCATGGTCGAGACTCCATATTGATTTTGCTGGGCAACGAAAGGGAACACAATTTTATAATTGTTGACACTTATTCAAACTGGCTAGAGGTCTATCTTATGGCGTCCACAACTACTGAAGCAGTCATAAAACAATTGAACAAACTTTTTGCTACACATGGACTGCCACATGTAGTAGCATCTGACAACGCCCCCCAGTTTACTGCTTTAGCTTTCGAACAATACCTAGCTGCACAAGGCATTCGACATGCCCTAACAGCGCCAGCTCATCCAACTTCAAATGGATGAGCTGAATGTATGGTTCATTATACTAAAGAAGCCCTAGACAAACTGGACACAGGGGACATCCAAGATAGACTAAACAAACTGCTAACAATTCAGCATATCACCCTTAGTACAACCACTAACAAAAGCCCAGCAGAACTCCTCATGGGTAGAAAATTGCATTCCTGCCTAGATAGACTACACCCCACCTATACCTGTGAAAAAAACCTTGACTCCTCAAGTAAATATTGCTCCTTCGCCATTGGAGACTTGATATATGACAAAAATCTTACTGGGGACGCATTATGGCTTCCAGCCACAGTTACTCAAATCACAGGGCCCCGTCATACCGGCTTACACTAGATGATGGCAGAACATGGAAGCAGCACATCGACCAGCTTTGCTCTAGGACATTGGAACGCAATACTCACCTACCTAGCTCCGAAACACTGCCGCAAATATCACCCCCAACAAACAATCCAAAAACAACCAAGGAGGGGGGGAACACAAAATAATAAAAAAGGGAGAGATGAACCACCAATAAAATGACAAAAGACACAACACAAACCCGAATTAGAACCCATGGTAAGACAAAAAAGCACTTACCCATAGACGACCTCCGGAGAAGAGAACAGGGAGCAGGGAAGTGAGGTGAGGCCTTCCTGGAAGGAAACAGCCAGGCCAGCTCGACCAACCTGGACAAACCAGGAGGGAGCGGCAGAGCCAACTCAGATGCCAGACACAGAGAAAAGGCGATCCTGTCCGAACCGATGGAAGACCACACTGAGACTGAGCTGTGCAGGTCAAGTAGAACCCGCAAAAGCCCCACCTACCTGCATGACTATGTTACGCAAGTCGGATGAAACCAAGAAGGGAGGGGTGTTGTGTTTAGAAATTAGAAGACTTCAAATAACTAAATCTGATTGGCTGAGCAGGCCGCACGAGGCTTGGTCAATAAAGCACCATTACAATTGGTCCGCCTGACAGCGGGAATTCTCAAAGAACTGTCATTGGCCGCAAGCCGTGAGCAGCTGCTATAAAAAGGGCTACCAGGCTTCGGCAAATGTTCCGCTACAAGTCACTGAGATGTTTTAATAAAGAGCTGTTGTTGGAACACCGGTCTCATGTACCCTTACTCTCAGAACAGAACAGAAATCTCTCCCCACTGAATCAATGGGGTTTCAAAGTGCCTTCTGGCTGGATCATAGCCACTGTTTATGAATGTCATGGATTCAAATATCACTGAACATATGAAGTGGCCTTCTGCTGCTGTACCACTCAGTGCTGTTTAATCTTGCAGTGTTTTTCTCTCAGTGTCATTCCCAGCCTGTGGTCTGAGATCAGGGTGGATTCAATTTTTTTAACAACCGGTTATGTGGGCGTGGCTGAGTTGGTGGGCAAGGCTTGATGGTCATGTTATTGGCTGGGCGTGGCCAGCTCAGTATCACTCACATCGAGGCATGTATCTCCTGGTTTGGGGAAAACACCATATAAAAAGAGTTGAAACAATCTCAGACCCACTTTTACCCCCACTTAAACAGAGTTATGGAAACTTCAATGCACATAGAAAAATGAGAAAGTTTTTTGCTACAGATACTGACACTGTAAAAAGAAGAGTATATAATTTGCATCATCTTGGAAAATAAAGCTATTTGCAACCCAAGCTATGACAACTTCGGTTGCATTGCAACTTTCTGTTTCTCTCACACCACGAAAGGAGGTATTATAGAGCAATAGGTATCTGGATTTATGATTGTTTCATTTGAAAGAAAAAAATCAGGGGTGGGATTCAATTTTTTTAACAACTGGTTCTGAGGGTGTGGCTTAGGTGGTGGGCATGGCTTAGGTGGTAGGAGTGACTTGATGGTCATGTGACTGGGTGGACATGGCTTGGTGCTTATGTTATTGGTTGGGTGTGGCCAACTCAATATCACTCACATTGAGGCACACATCTCCTCGCCTGGCCTCTCATGACTATGGGGATGCTGCAACAGTCGTTAGTGTGAAAAATGGTCATAAGTCACTTTTTTCAGTGCCATTGTAACATTGAATGGTCACTCCACACAAGCAAAGTACCAGCAAAGGAGGGAAAAAAAACTCCAGATAAGTTCCTGAGACAGGAAGTCTAGTCNCAACACCAGAATGTTTTCTTCCTGCCTTCCTAACAGGATTAGGCCAGTAATTTCTTCTAACAACCGGTTCTCTGAACTGCTTAGAATGTTAACAACCGGTTCTAGCGAATAGGTGTGAACTGGTAGAATCCCACCCCTGTCTTAGATCCATTTAATAGGAGAGACAAAAGCTTGAATATGCATTTCTTTACAAGTGGCCTGATCTCTCTCACTCTCAATTTTCATTCTACTGAGCTGTATTGGATCAATAGTAAGTCATGAAACTTGCTGGTTTTGTTCATCTGCCTTACATTCTTTACCCTCTCCTTTAAAATAAAAATATGGCTGTAAGGCAAACTCTTATTTGGAAATAGAGGTAATCTTTGAGTTATGAATGGAATGGAGCCTGTTGCAGAGTCTCTGCAGTCATTCATAAGAATTTACAACTGCCGTGGTGCTGCAACATTCATAGTTTCAGGACTTGTTCGTAAATACTTATTCGTAAATAAGGGGGCACTTATCACATAACTTTGAATGTTTGCTAAGGTAGTATTCAGCAGGTTCTGACCAGTTCTGGAGAACCGGTAGCAGAAATTTTGAGTAGTTCGGAGAACCAGCAAATGCCACCTCTGACTGGAGAATTTACAGTATCCTTCCCCTGCCACACCCACCAAGCCACGCCCACAGAACCGGTAGTAAAAATAATTGAATCCTGCCATTGGAACGCTCGTTATCTGGAGATTACCTGTACTGCTTATTCATGCTGGAAGAGATGGATTATCATTCCCCTTCCCAGAATCCCATGGGACAATCATTCTTTTAACCATGCTTTGTGTGCAAAATGACCACCATTCTTGATGCCTTGATAAAAGGGATACAATGAAACAGAAGATGCATGCCTTTATCCCCAAATGCTAACAATTCTGAGGAATTTAGTCCTAAGTGTAATAATAGGCCAAGCTCAGACCATGCAAATTAATGTTGCAATTTCTGAATTGCATCTCCACCATCAAGGTGATTTCAATCAACCCTTATTAACCTACACTGAAGTAGGTTAAATACATGATGTTTTATTGTTTTCATCTCATTTTATGGTAATGTGATGTTCATTTAGGATCAAAATTAACTGTTATTTGAAAAAGTATATAAATAGGTTGTACAAGTTAAATCAACTTGCTTTAAAAATGTTTTACTGTTATGGAAACCTCATCTGATTTCTCCAAAGCTTTGGTCGAGATTTATATGTGTTGCAATAACTCTAGAAGAAAATGTTCCAAATAACAGTGCTTAAGTTGACTATACTGTAATATCAGTACCAAGAGAAATTCCATTTTAGGATTTGTTCAAAAATTAAAAACAGTTAATTCAGTGTAATGATATTGTGAAATGTCTAATTTACTCCAAAAATATGTTCAGTAGCTATTTTTATATTGAATTAACTCATATTGTAAACATTTCATGGAGAAAAAATAATCATCTTTATATGTGACACTTAATATTTTATATATGCATGTTGAGACACTAAATGCATTTATTTAAACAAAAGGGATTCTAATCATTGGCAGGATTTCTGTGGAGTTGATAGTTGAACCCAAAGAAGACCTGAATTGCAAAGTTTCTTATTCCAACCAATCACTAAAAATAAAATAATATTGATAAGACTGGAAAACTGGAAATTAATCACCCTTTTGTTATTTTACTCAGTGAAAACATTAGACATTTTGTTTCCAAAGAATTCATTAATAACCCATAAATTCACTTGAATCATATGAAGGAATAAAAACATGGATTTTTTAAAAATTGGCCTTCATTTGTTTCCTTCTCTCTCTCTCTCTCTCTCACACACACACACCAGATTTTGCAAGAATCCCAAATATATCTATAAGTCTGAATCTTCCAAAAATGTCTTTCCAGGTGACTTCCCAAAATGATGAATTTATACCAGCATTTCAGATATCTGATCTGGTTAACAAACCTGTTGGGAATTCATGATGCAGTTTTCAATTTTACCAAGTAAAAATTTTTACCTTCTCATTATGTACTATTTGAATGCCATAAATCATCATTCTACACCAGTTGGCATTACTGAGAGGAACATTTTATGTAGAGCATTATCATCTTGCAATATCAAAGAGCATTGTTAATGAAGCATGGAAAAGAACATATTTGTCTAATGGGTACATGTGTCAATTTTCAATTAAAGTTGAGTTGGAAAGTGAAAAAGGGAGATGACTGTGCAAATAAGCCCTTGACCTAAGGAAGGAAGGACCCAATTTTTAACATACTTGGAGGGATTGTGATTTATTTTTAACAACATTAAGCTGTGACAATATTAAATTTAGATCATATTGGCTTCAAGATGTAACCTGCAGTTCTTGCAGTGCTGAAAAGAAATCTATTTAGATACTGGAAAAAATGGACAGATTTCATATAGATCTCAATTTGCTTTCAATTAGGTATCTCTCCCTTTCTCCCATGTGATGTATTTTCAATATAAACATAAATACTGCATCCCAAAACAGATTGGAACTGGGTGTGATTCAATCAATTTTGGTGTTCTGAATTAAATAGCAAAGCATTCAGGGATCCTCCAATAACCCCTTGCTAATCTGATGCATTACGGAAGATATGCAAGATGTATTCACAGAATATATGGCTGCATTTATAAGAGGCTAATAATAACTCCAGTTATCTGGTGTAAGTTACTGCATGGATGAAAGAATGTGTATATGAAATGGAGGGGGTGCTCACAAATCTAATAAATAAATAAATACCAAAGATAGATGAGTAATATTGAATTACTATTCATCCAATACTTTCCAAACTTTTACTTCTAAAATATTTATTCAGTCAATGGTGGAGAGATGGAGTCAGCTTCTGTTTTGAGTTGAAGCTGAGAATGCTTTGGCAGCTCCAAAAAATGAAGCATTATTTTTCTAGCAAAGTACCTATGGAAAGAAGAATATGGCCACTGATTTTCACATATAGTCTGAAATTCACAGATATTCTGGATAGCCATGCAGTAACTTATAGACTGTTCTGTCCTGAGAATAGAAGTACTCGAGACCGGTGTTCATCAAACAGCTCTTTATTCTTAACTAATTCAGTGACTTCGTAACAGAACATTGCCGGAGCTGCGGCAGCCCTTTTTATAGCGGCTGCTCATGGCTTGCGGCCAATGATAGCTCTTTAAGTTTTCCTGCTGTCAGGCAAGCCAATTGCAACAGTACTTTACTAACCAATCCTATTGTGGCTTGCTCGGCCAATCAGATTAAGGTATTTGAAGTATTCCAATTCTTATACACAACATAGACTGTGGAGAAATCTATATGGACTGAAGCTGCAGCAAACTGACAAGGAGAGCTTAAAGCAGAGTTCCCCATTGTAATTAGTGGATTGATGGGTATCACTATTAGTTAAGGAAATACTTATTATTTGGGTTGCATCAATGAACAATCAAAACATAAAGCAATGGTTGATGAATAGTGTTTGAGAACTCTTGGTTTAAAGAAAGCAATGCCTTCTACAAGAATTAGGAACAGTCTGAGAAGGCAACAGCACTTAAAGAGGGAATATTTATTTCCTAGGACGGTTGCTATTGGAGGAAACAAGTGACCGTACCTGTTATCGCATGAGATCTTTTTCCTATTGGATTTTAGGTATTGGGGCACAGTAGCTCCAATGAGCAGGGAAGAGAATGAAAAAGCATCAAGTGACTCTTCTACTCAATCGTGCTAGAACATTCCATTGCTACTTCTTCCTTTGAGTTGCAGGCCTTCATGTGGCTTTGCTTGTAGTTCCATAGACATAGTGAAGCAGAGGAGGAAAGCAGGGGTGGGATTCTACTGGTTCACACTGGTTCAGCAGAACCGGTTGTTATGATTCTTAGTAGTTTTGGAGAACCAGTAAAACGGACCCCTGGCTGGCCCCACCTCTCTCTGGCTGCTCCTCCTTTCCCTGCCCAGTCAGTCTTTATCATGCATGCGTGACATCGCATGTATGCATGACAATCGCTGATGGCATTCTCCCCCCGCCTGCCCCATTCCACCCTATCACTCCTTATAGATCATGTGCGCTACTTCACTTCCCGCCTTTTCTTGCCTGCCACCATCACTGGCTTGAAGCAGCAGCAGCAGCAGCAGCAGCACAGCAACCAGGCAGCCAGCCAGGCAGGGCGGCTGAAGGCAGGCAGTGATGGTTGGCTGCCTGGCTGCCTGGCTGGGTGCGTGAGGGTTCTGCAAGCCCCAGTTGCCACCACCTCCAGACGCCCTTGCCTGCCTGGCCTCACCTGCCTGCCCTTGCCTGGCTTGCCTCCCCAGGCCTGCCTGCCTCGACCAGACTGCTTGCCTCCCATTGCTGAAGACATGGATCAGTAGTAAGACCCCAAGCAAGCCCCAGTCACCTACCTACTGCTACCGCTAGCCCTGATGACTCCCAGACTGCCAAGCCACCCTCACTGATGCTGCCTGTCTCCCCCAGCCACCACCTTTCCCCTGCAACCACCATACTGTTGCTGCCTGGCCTTCCACCACTGATTGGTGAGTGAGGAGGCAAACCCTGCCAGTTGCCTACCTCCTCCTGCCACTGCTGCCACTAGTCCTGGTTGAGTGGCAATGCCCGGGCCACCCAGCTGTCCTCAATACCTGCCTCGCTCAGCCGCCATCTTTGGCTGGCTGCCATCTTCTCCCACGCACGGTTGAGTGCTGACTCCCAGGCCGCTCAGCCATCCTCGCCGCAGCAAGCTCCAAAGACTAGTCCCAATCGAGGACCCCTGAGGAGAGGGAGTGGGACAATTGAACAACTGCTGTTAATATTTTGTGGTGTCCCAGCAATAAGATTTCTGCTGCATTTCATTGGTTTTGGAAGCCACCTGTAAATACATTTTTGGAAGATTCAGACTTATAGATATATTTGGGATTCTTACAAAGTCTGATGAGATTTCTCATCCAATTAGCTTTTCAACAAAATGCCTAATAGACTTGTTCCATGTCTCCAAAATAGAAATTCTATCCTTACATACAATGTTGGCATTAAATGTGAGAGAAGGTCACATTTTCAGATGAAAAGAGGGAAGAAGGATTCCTCACAGACAATATTTCTCCTCCCATACCAGCCATGGTATGAAGGATTTTCCTCTGTATAAACCTAAAATGAAGCAGAACTGAAGTTTGGTGGATGAGAAACCCTTAGGAGAAGAGTTGAAGAAGAAGAGCTCCTGATCAAATTGGCACCTTTATTAGAAGGTGTCAAATTGGCACCTTTGTTCTTAGCATTCTAAACTTTGTTCTGGCTCCACTTATGTTTCTGAAAATATCTCTAGATCTTGAGGGACAGAACAGAAAGCATTCTGGGATGCTCTCTGGGGAGAACTGTAGAGGAACTCCACTTAATGTATATGCATACTGTATATGCAGTACATTAACTGGAAAAAAACTTTTCCAGAGCAGGCCTGACAATATGAATTCCCCTTGTCTTTCAGTTTGAAAATCAAGGAAATATGGGATCCAGTTTTGGTCACCCCAATAAAAAAGGGTGCTGAGGGCCTAGAAGGAGTGCAGGAAACAGGAGCAAAGATGTTAATGAGTCTGGATGCTGAATTGTATGAAGAATGGCTAAGGGAACTAGATATGCTTAATCTAACAAAGATAAAGCTTCGGGATAGCATGATAGCCATGTTGCAATAGTTGAAGGTCTGGCTCAAGAAGAGGGGGTCAGTTTATTCTCCAAAGTACCAGATGGCTGGACAAGAAGCAATGAGTTGAAGGGAGATGAAAAACCTTGAAAAAAGGAGAAATTTCATGACAATGTCAACAATTAGTCAATGAATAGCTAAGACTCCTGAACTTATGGCTGCTCCATCTCTGAAAGTTTTCAACAACAACAACAACAAAAAAGATTGAACAATCATTTGTCTTGGATGGTCTAAAAGCTCCTCCTTTGGGCAGAGGGTTAGGCAAAAGACCTCCAGGGATCTTTCCAGCCCCATGATTTGAACTTTCTGGTGGGCTTAAAATATATAAAAGTTAATAGTTAGTTAGTAGTAGTTAACAGTAACTACTACTAGAACATCTTTCCCCAAACTCTATCACTTACAGTGACAAAATTAGCTCAAACCCTCTCCTGTCCCAGTGATCTCATGACCTCATGACCTCATTGCCTTGATTACTGGAGTCTTTAGTGACTGAAAAAAATCAAGGTAAAAATATGGGTCACAGTCAGCAAACAAAAAATGTAGCCACTATGCAGTTAAACTATATAACATAACATTATACTTGAATGCAGATAACATTTAGCCTATTGCTATTGCAGAGGTTATCATTATCACCTGTTGCATTGATAGAAATCTGACCCTGAGACTTTAATGACTTTTTAAAGCCACCCTTGGCATATAGTATCACAAAGTGACCTACTTCAGTTTGCAGCTGAGCAGAAGATAGGAAGGAATAAGATCGGAACTGGTCTTTGAACAGCAAAGCAAACCTTTTAAATCACTGTGAGTATGGAGGAAATTCTATGTCAGCTCCACCACATACAAAAAAACATTGGGTTGAAATCCTGAAGGGTATTTATGCGTATAGATATAGACATATACATTTTTTTCCTTCAGATCTGCCACTCAGTGCCTGTAAAGTTGGAGTTGGGAATGTTGGGAATGGGATCAGCTGTCCAGAGTGTCTGGAGACTGGACACAGAGTCCAATGATTGGAAGGATAATTTCCTTTCAGACCTCTCAGTTGGAGATATGGAAGGGCAGATAATGAGGCCAGTGTTAGCTCTGATATATACACATTTTGGGGGTACCCTGGATTAACTTTGGAGATTTTTAACTAGCCTTGCTTGTCAGTGTCACCATTAAAAGCAGGGAACTCAGAAGCCATTCTTAAACCTCACATTCATTTTGAACAGGTAGCCAATTTAATCCAGCTAACTTCTGAAAGCTCAATTAATAATATAGGGACTTATTCTTTAAGGTTTCAAACAAGATGAAGAAAATACCACTTTTGATCCTGAAATATGGAGTGTGCTTCTTTTTTATATAGCTGGGAGGATGTCATGAAATATAGATTAATGGTGGCATTTTCATATGTTTGATGTTCCATTTAACGAGGTGAAACTCTTTCATATATGACATCAAAAGGGACTTGCTAGAAGTTCTCTCTCTCTTTCTCTCTCTCTCTCTCTCACACACACACACACACGCACACACACAAAAACACCTCTTTCTCATTGAGATCAGGAATATTATCTGAATTCATGAATATCTTTTAAGAACAGAAAGCAGGCAGAGAGCCAGACCAGAGGGACAGAGCTACACTGTCCTGCTGGAGATCAGGGACACCATTAAAAGGAGCGTAGATCTCCTCTCTCAGCTGGTACACACCGACATACCATCCTCTAACAGAAAGCCCTTCCTCACCTA
>BHFT01011298.1:0-34997 GCA_004320025.1 Laticauda laticaudata
AATAATAATAATAATAATAATAATAATAATAATAATAATAATAATGATATTCCCTTTCACTTAATGTCACAGTTGCACAGCATACCTATTTTAAGTATGTACACACATACTTTGGACAGCCATCTTCCTGAGCCCGGAGTGCTGAGTATGTCAAGGACCTAGTTCGTGGCTATACAGAAAGTCCTTGACTTATAACAGTTCATTTAGTCACCGTTCAAAGTTACAAAAGCATGAAAAAAGTGACTTATTAATGTTAAACTTTTCCAACATCTCTATGATCACTGATCAGAATTCAGATGTCTGACTCATCTTTATTACAGTTGCAGTGTCCAATGGTCATGTGATCACTTTTTGCGACCTTCTGACAAGCAGTCAGTGGGGAAACCAGATTCACTTAACAACCATGTTATTAATTTAATGACTGCAGTGATTCACTTATCTTGGCTGCTATGTATACTTATTTTTGATGTTATATATCAGTGATATATACATGTAAGCTGTCCTAATTTAGTACATGCATGAAAGAAAACAATAGAAGGGAGTGAAGAATGTTCACCTACTGTTCAAAATACAACAATTCACATACATTTTATATGAGAACAACAGCTTTTATTTCATATGCATGTAAGAAATATAAATTAACTATATCTCCATATCCTCAATTAATAATACAGATTCTATTTTCTGAATATATGAATACAAATAATAATAACACCATTGGCATAAGTAACCAATATTTTTTTTGCCACCGAGGTTTTTTCTAAGTGCCGGATTACATTATATGACTACTATATATTTCTGTTTGGATTTGAAATAACATATTTATTCTATTCCATTAGCATATTTTAATAAGCCTTGCTTTGGAGAGACCATACCTGCCAATTTAACTTTATCAGACTGTCAACAGAATTTACATGCTTAGGAAAATGTGATGTAAAGTTGCCATAGTAGTTGCTGCCTATCAAACATGGTTGACACGGAGAAATGAAATCCAGAAAAACTCATATCAACAATGGCAAGTGGAATTAGAGAGGCAGGATTCCTCCCTCTGTCAAAAATGCAGAAGGGGTAGATGTAGCTGGACTGTAAGTCAAGCTATGTTCAGATATGAGTAACAATTCCATTTGGGTTTTAAGAGCAACATCCAACATTCATTACTTTGTGGCAGATTTAAATTATATTTAATTGGAGGGGAAGCAAGACTGATAGATTTATCCATCTCTAATTACATCCTTAGCTTATATTTGAATAGAATGATTTTTAAAACATCAAGAACCATTTTTCTGATGAATAGTTTTAGACTTCATTTGGACATCAGATGTCCTTTTAAATCTACATTCAATAGGCGCCTTAGAGAAAGAATGACAGCTAGTCACTAACTCTCCAACATTTTGCTGATGCCCCTTAAGTTTTCTCTGATTGCAATGCAATAACTGAAAAGTAAAAATATTTTTTCCTGGCAGAAAATACACAAGAATTATGATTAAAATCCTACAATTCTGTCCTAGCTTATAGAGAAAGATTATAATTCTGTGTAATAGTACTAAAAAAATTTATTTCTAACATTTAAGGGGCTGGATTAGACCTGGTCTGAATTTAAGATATATTCTGATGTGTAAAGTTATCTATCTACATGTAACAGAAACACTGGCAGCTATTTTCTACTGTCAGTTGTATTAATCCATATAGACAGCATATAATAGTTGAGATGTAAAACTCTGAATAATCACTAGATGGCAGTAAAAACATTGTTTTGTTTTGTTTTTGCTGCCACATAATGGTTGTCTGGAGGTTGTCTCCAAAGGTTGTTGCTTTTTTTTTTTTTTTTAAAGAGGCAACAACTGGACTTTCTGGTTTTCTTTGAAGACATTTCCACTTGCTTATCCAAGAAGCTTTCTTCAACTCTGCCTGGATGGTGGGGGATCAAATGGATTTATATCCCACCATCAGTCAGAACTGAAGGAGCTTCTTGGAATGAGAAGTAAATGTCTTCAAAGAAAAACAGAAAGTCCAGTTCCTCTGGAGCGGTGGAGAGCACCTTTGGAACAAACCATGACCGGATGGTTTGAGAATCTCCACAACATTGTCTGACATTGCCAGATGTGGTATTCTGATGTAAAGCCCATCTCACACTGGCCAACAGATTGCAAAGAAGGACACAAGCGGAACGGCAAAATGTTCCATCTGTTGTTATCCTCTTAAAAGGGGCAAAAATTTGCATTAACACGAGCGGAAACATGGATGCGGCGGAAGGATGCAGGGCAGATGAAAGCGATGCGGAACGGAACCCAGCAGATGGAAGCAGATGGGGCGGATGGCGCAACCGCAGGGCTTCCGGGGGGGCTTCAGCGAAGCGGATCAGAACGGATGAAGCAGATGCACCAGCGGATGCACAGCGGATGAAAGCGGATGCACAGCGGAAGCCTAGTGATGCACAGCAGAAGCGGAACGGGAGCCGAGCATAATTGTGCAGCCGGGGGAAGCATTGCGTAAGCCTGCCCGGATATAAAGGGAAAGCAGCTCGCACGTGGCCAAGCAATTCCCGAGGAAGAACTGCTGCTGGACACTTCGAGTTCTTGCCTGCCCTGCCTGCATGCCTGCCTGCCAGCCTTGCTGCCTACCTGGCCTTCCAGCCAGCCTTGGTGCCTGCTAGCCTTGCCTGCAGGCTTTCCTGCCAGCCTTCCCCTCCTGCCAGGCTTCCTGCCAGGGCTTCTGCCAGCCTTCCTGCAGCGCTATCCTGCCAGTCTTCCTGGCCAGCCTTCCTGCCCAGCCCTTGGTGCTGCCTCCAGCCTTCGCGTGTCCTGGCTTCCTGCCGCATTCCTGCAGCCCTTGTGCCTCGCCAGCACTCCCTGCCAGCCAGCAACCACAACCATGGGAGGAAGCGAAAGCTTCAGCAGCCCTGGCCGCCATCCATGGCAAGAGGGCAGGGCCACCCTCACCGGCCCCTGTCCCTGACTCTGTACTGCTGGGGCTTCTGCTGAAGCTGCTCCTGCGGTGGTGCTTCTGCTGGGTGGGGCTTCCTGTTCTGGTGCAATACTCTGTTGAAGCTGCTCCTGGTCCTGCTCGTCCTGCTCGTCCTGCCTCGTGCTCCCTGGACCTTGCTCGTCCTCTCCAATGCTCCTGGTGCTTGCCCGTCCTGCTTGTCCTGCTCGTGATCCTGGTACTGGCTACGTCCTGCTCGTTCCTGCGCTCCTGCCTGCTGTGCTCCTTGACTTGCTGGCCCTGCTGGTGCTTACTCTAGCTGCTGCTCATCCTGGTCCTGCTGTTGTCTGTTCTGCTACTGCTGATCCTGGCTGCCGCTGCTGGTGCTGATTGATGGCCTGCTGCTGCGCTGCTGCTGATGATGAAGATTATGATCCTGCTGTAGGATGTTGAAATTTCCTGCTGGTGCTGCTGCTGGTGGGTGGTGGTGTGAAGGAGCAGCCCCTACTACTGGGAGCCCCTCTGAATGAGGGCTCCATCTGGTCCAGGCCAATAGGGAGGAAAGGCGTATGCGAACCCAGGAGAGGAGGCAAATACATAGAGGAGGCGCACGAGGATGAGGTTGCTGAAGTGGCTGAGAGAGAACGACATCTATGGGCGGAAGGGACAACCGGCTTTGTACAGGGAAAACCAAGGCGGAAGCAGGCCGCTTGGAGAGAGAGGCAGGAGCAGGTTACACTCGAGGTGCTCTCGCATGTGGAAAACATATTCACGACCTGGGTACAGGAAGCTGCAACCTAAAAGAAATCTGGCCAGGCCACTGTGAAGCTGACAGACGAGAGACCTACGTCATGGCCAGGTGGCATGCTTCCTGGAGGGTGAGGTCCGCCACCCGAGGAGCACTCAGCAGTCCCATCCACAACCCTCCTTCTCCGACAGCCTGCTGAGAGCCAGTCTCTTCCGGCCGAGAGTACCAGTCCCTGTCTCCAGGGCCAGGTTTCTGTGGAGCTGCCCACGCGCGGACAACCCACGGACAAGTTGGTAAGCGTGGTGGAGTGCGTAGAGGACTCCCTGGTGTGCGGTGGGAGAAAGGTAGACATCGATCAACACAATCCTAGCCACATCCACCCCCCGAGCTCCGCCCTCCGCAGAAAGGCAGAGAGGCCGGACAGCAAGAGGGCAGAGCCACAACTGTCGCTGCGGAAGATCAGGGACACCACCGCACCAGCATAGATCTCCTCTCATCCTTGGTCCCACTGGACTCCTCAATCCTCCAACCGCAAGCCCTTCCTCACCGATGTCAACCAGAACCCTCAAGGAAATGACGGATCCACAGACCACTGTGAGGACCGGTATCAGGTAGCTGCTTCACAACCTCCAGACCCAGAGGACCTGCTCCCAACCCAGTCCAGGTCCTGCTCCTCCACCCAGGTGATGTCCTCTCCCGTTCAAGAGCTTTCCACAGGCCCTCACCTAACCAGGGCTATACGGCTACCATAGGAGGTTCACCAGCACAGGCAGCAAAGCCCTTCCCAAGTCCAGGCAACAAGAGTCCACGGGCGACAACACGTTTGGCCACCTGTTCCAACTGATGCTACCGATGCCACCCAATGACAATGATGCCACCTGCCGCAGTCCTCACCCAAGCTGCAGAGCAGACAGCCCCACTACACATCCTCCTCCACCCCACAGCCAGCAGGCTCATACATCTGTCATCAGTACTGGGGCTGACACCACATGGCAATGAGAAGACTCTCTCAGCATCACGGGGCTGAGCCAGCTGTCTGACACCGTTCCTCACACCAGCACGTCCCACTGTCTGTCCTCTCGGGCCAGGCACCCAGCACCACCCACCCACCACAGCACTGGGACCCTTCACCCTGAAGACGGGCACACCTCCGAGTGACCAAGAAGAGTGCCAGAGACCAGATGCTGGCTACCTATGGAACTTATGTGGACACTTGACTTGGGTCCCATTTTTTTTTTTACAGCTTGTTGTTCAAGTAAAGGTTTATCTTGATTCACACACTTGCTTCATTTTTTTTTTTACAAAGTCTTGGGGAAACTTTTAGAATTGGCTTAAAGCCTTTGCATGCTTGTGGATGGGTTAAGAATCAGCAGTGGGTGGGCTGTGGATACACTTTGGGATGGCTAATACGTGTGGATAGATAAATCCTCCAGTGCAAGCATAGTGGGACTCTATGGCTACCCTCCCAGGTGCCACACACTATGGCCCTTTTTTATCAATATACAATGTAAGCATTGTCCACACATTTTGAACACAAACACCAACTCCTTATTACACACCTGTTCATTGTAGGCCCACCCAAGCTACATGGCCCAATCTCATCCATGTATGAACAGGCTGAAGGAAGCATCCATTAAGCATCTATCATCCTGTCTTGCACTCCAACGCTCCAGCTGGGGAGTTGCACCAGTGTTTCAGTGAGGTGTGCTGCTTCTTTCCTTCCCGGTGAGGCCTGTTGTGGTCCTTGCACTCCTGAGTGTCGATCAGGTTTCGACCACTTGCCTCCATTCCCCAGGCTCCATGTCCAATGCCTTGTTACGGTCACATGAGCCTGTTCTGCATGCTGGTAGCGGGTGTGCATGAGATGTTGCAGGATGCATGCAAGCTTCCCACGACCCTCCTCACGGTCTCTGGCGATGCTGCTGTGGTGACAAGTCCTGGAACCTGTTGGCCGGATGCCAAAGCCGTTCTCACACCACTCCCTTGCCCCTGACGTCTGTAAGTTGAAGATCCTCTCTTCACGGTCAGGAAGTCTGGAAGTGTATGGCTCAATGAGGTAGGTTTCTGAGGAGAAGGCGTCATCCCCCACGATGAAGTAGGGCACAGATCTTCATGTCGTTGGCAGGGGGTCTTGGTCTGGGAAGCCCACCATGACGGTGCTTCCAGCCCATCCTTGAGGTGACTGGCGTTGTATACCTGGGCACTTGAAGCTCGAGCCGAGCCTGAAGCATCGATGTTACATGAATTTGTAGTTAAGATCACCATGCGGAAGCGGACGATGCCTGAAGAAGCCCTTTGTTAGTTGAATAAGTGGACCCAGACTTGGTTGGAGCTTTGCAGGCCACGTGCTTGCATCTATGGCTCCACACGGTGTGTGGGAAGTTCCACCTCTGATACCACTGCTCGCCACTTTCTTCCACTCTTCTTCAGTGGAGGGGCCACTGGAGAGTCTCCTCTTGTATTCTTCGATGATGCCTGCACCACTTCTGACCACAAATGCTGATGGTGTTTTGGCAACCCTCCAGCCGTACTGCATGCTTTTTTGTAGGATGGTCCCTGAGGCCAGGTGGCGCAAGAGTGAGTGCACCTTTAGAGCCCAGGTTCCAGGCTGGCCCGGAGTTGGTTTTTGCCTTGTTTCAACCTTGGGTTCAGGCGCGCTGCAACAATCTTTCCATCAAAATGGCTGGAGGCATCCTCAATAGTTCTGAAACGCCCGAGTGTCTTCGTCTTGAGCTCCACCACCGCTTGTTGTACAGTCCTGTACTCTGCTCTTCTCCCGATCCATTTTCGGACCAACGCTTCTTGTCGCCTCCTTTTCTTCCCATAGAAGAGTTCCACGGCTAGAGAGCCTGTAGATGGCTTCGTACTGTTGCAGAAGGATGGTGGCTACAAAAGGACTGTGGTACGATCCCCGGTGGACATGACTGCATGGCTGGTGGAAGAGGAAGAGTTCAGATTGAAAGGCCTGCAGAGGTCTGCCACAGGTGGGCTGCTGTGTGGAAGTTAGATGCAGACGGAGTTGCTTCCCCTCTTTTTATAGGCAGCTATAGGGTGTCGCCTTTGCATCCTCTTAGGCATCCTCTAGACATCCTTAATATCCGAGATACGTCCCCTCTGCGAACGTTTTTTCATTTTAAACGCTTTGTTTCCGCTTCGGCATCCGTTCTGCATTGCTGATCTGTTCCGATCTGTTCCGCTTCTCCCTGCCTCCGGGCAGATGCGAGTTGCGCGGATGCGCAGTGGACTGCCAAGCGGATATAGCGGATCGCGTTACGGATTTGTAACGGATGCGTAGCGGATGCGTAGCGGATGCAGAACAGACGAACTGGCTCATTTTCTGGCTCAAAAGTTTTAAGGCAGCCCAAAACTTTTGAGCAGATGAACGTCAATAAACCGGATGCTGGACCGATCAGAGAGGAAGCAAAGACGGGGCACCAAGGTTTTTTGTCCGTTTTACATCCTCTTTGCATCCGTTGGTTTACTGTGACATGGACTTAACGTAATATTACTAACAAATCTTGGTAATGGCATCATATGGCTTATGAGAAAGGTTCTCTGAACCTAGATAAGATTCCTGTTCCTCTTAAGAAAAAGAGAAAAGAAAGAAAAAATATATTAACAATGCCTTCTGATCTTTTTTACAGCAGTTATAGGTAAATTTCTCTGAAGTTACATGATGACTCGAAAATAGTATTCATTGGATTTTATAAAGGTTGTGAAAATTCATCCTCAAAACATTTATAATAAGACTCTGGTAATCCGTCTGGTCCAGACACCTTTCCTGGTTTAATATTTTTTTATACCTTCAGAAACTTCCCTTATTGTTATAGGTCCATTTATAATCTGTTTCTGTACGTCTGTAATCTTCGGTAAATTTCATTTCTTTGGGTATTCATCTATTTTCTCCAAAGAAATATCTTCTCCTTTACACAAGTTAGAATACTACTGAATTAATGCTTGTTGCATAGTTGTATTATCTGTTAATACAGTATTTCTCTCTTGTAATTTCAATGCCATCCTTTTCTTTTCATAATTTTTATGCCAACCATTTTCTTTTGTTTGCAAACTCAAAGGTGGGGGTTTTTTTACTTTACATAGTTCCTTTTTATTTCCATTTCTCTTACTGTTAATATCGATAATTGTCATTGTAAAAACTTAATTTATTGAGAAATACTTGTTTTCTTTGGAAATTTTGTTAATTCTTTTCTTTCTATATCATCCAAATTAGATTATTTTCTCTTGACTCTTCTTTTTGAGTTCGCTATTGTGTTGTAAGAAATAAGTTTTGATAAAAACTCTATTTGTATCCCAGACCATTCTTAAACCAATGGTACTGAGCTATTATCAGAAGATCTAAATTATTTCAAAATAATAGTAATTATTATTTTTTAAATCCTCCCCAAGTGCTTTTTTGGGAAGTATGTAGTAGTATCTCCACTTTGTGAATCTTAATAGCCAAAATCTTCATAATTCAAATCATGTCTATTGAAATAGTACGCTATTCGGAAAAGTGCATATACTCTCTTGAAGTGCTGTTTGTTTGTTTTTTTGTCTCCACATATCAACAAGCTCTAAACTGTCTATTAAAGAAGACTTTTGGTAATTTATCTTGAGTATTTTCATTTTTTTTTCTCAGAAGTATTATCCAGTTGTGGGGAGATGACTCCATTTCAATCCTCCAACAAATATCATTTTTCATAAAAAAAAACCCTATTAGTCTCTCCATAAGTCCTTTATCCTTATATAAGATATAAATTCCCAATATAAAAATCTTAGTCTTATGCAAATGATTTACACCTAAATAATCTACTATGATACAAATTCTGGTTTTATTTGGAGGTAGATGTACAAAAGAATTCCATTCCTCTTGTTGTTATTCCTGCTGAAATAAATTCTTCGTCCATTTTTTTTTATCAATCAAACATTTTAGTCCATTTTTCTAACACGTGTCTCTTGTCGGCAAATTGTTTTTTAAAAAAGTTGAAACAATATTTTCTCTCCTGATGAACATTTGTTCCATTTAAACTCCATGTGAAGCCTTTGTAATTCATAATCAAGCCAAATCTTTAAAAATATCACTGCCTATTGAACATAATTAAGTATCATCACTTTCAGCTTCTTGTTACACCTGAATAGGTTTTTGTATAGTCTCTTTGACCCTTCCATTTGAGAGTTCTTCAATTCTTAACTTTCTTTTTTTTAAAGTTATCCTGCCTCCTGGACAGAATTCATTCAAAACCACTGCTGTTTAAAAATAAAAATCTACTTGTTCCTTTGAAATCTTTTTCTGTTTTAGTCTACTAATAAAAAAAATACTTATTTTTCTCATGCAACATTCTAATAAGAATTTATTTAACAATTACATTTTTATTATCAATTTTCAGTTTTGTATTAGAATCTACTGCAAAATTTGATCTCTTGTTTTCCTTCTGATGTGATGCACAAACTCATCCCTTGGAACATTTCTTATTTTTGTATTTATTCTATATACTTTTTCAATTGCTTCTTTTGTATCCTTATCCCAATCCCCCCCACTCCCAATGCAGTTAATCATTTTTTCCCTAATATCTTCACTTGGATCCTCTGGCATTACTCTAAATCTCAAACAAAATTCTCTAAATTCCATTCCTGCTAAATTATCTAATTATCTTTCCAGCTGTGTATAACTTCTATTTTTCAGAATATCAACTTTGTCACCATTTCATTTACACCTCTAGACACTTGTTTTACAGAGCTTTCCATCTTCTTAAATTCTTCTTTCATCTCTCCTTTCATCTCTACAATTTTTTTCATCCATTCTTTTTTTTCAAAAGCTTTCAATTAAGCATCAAATGAATTAATCGATTAACTATCAAGTGATTTAGTCAATTTACAATCAGGTGATTTCAATAATGCATTGCCTAAATCCTAAAACATTTTCTGAAACAAATCTGGTGTAATCCCTCTCTGCAGGTGGCTCTAGCAAATCCTCTCCTCTCCTGTTTCTGCCATTTGTCTGGTGGCTACATTATGGCTGTGAGCTTAGTTGAAACCCCTCAGCAGATCACAAAAACCTCAATTCCTGCAGTCAGCTCACAAAAATCCAGGTATCCATAGTGCAAGTTGGTAATCACAATCTTTTGTCCAGAAAGACTGTACTGGCCAGAATTTACCATTTAGTTGCCATTCCCTACAGCTTTTCTGTCCTCTTTCCTTCAGGGAGGTCTAGTCTGCCATAGATCCTCATCTAGAAGCTGCCCTTCTTATTATCATAAGCTTTTCTTAATTTATTGTGTTTCAGAATTATACATTATATACTTGCTACTGCCAGGCTACTTAGCACCTTTTCAAGCACAATTCTTACAAAGTCTTTTTAGCAAAATATATTGTGAAGAAAAAGATTATAAAGATTCCAGCAACAGAATTTCCTATTTAGAAACCCAAGATTTGTTGTCATCAGGGCAGAGACTTTCTTTCTTCTTTCCAACAGCCTTCCTGCAGTCCATCACTCATAATATAGAAGCTTGCAATTTGCTGTTTTACTCCGTTTTACAATCTTCTGTATTTTTCTGGAAACCAGCTTTCTATACTGACATTAGCCAGTTATTTCACATCCAGAATTTAGAATGCATCTGTAATCTTGTTAGAAATACTGAATATACCCTGAGAGATCAAAGTGCACAGTCTACATGGGCCTTTCTGCTTAACTACAACAGGAAATTCTATTCAGAACAATGGAAAAAAACCAGATAAATATGCAAATTTATAAACACTGCCATCTACTGGTTGAATATTGCTCTGTAGTTGTTGCACAGAACACATGAAAATTGTACTCCAAACCGTTCTCCAGTATAATAAAACATGATATCCAGTGGCTTCAGTATTCCCACTGAGATCTCACCTAGCTCAGACTATACATTTTACCTATCTGACAATTCAATAACATTTATTTTACTTTAAATGTAAAAAAATATAAGAAGCAGTCACAGTGCACTTGAAATATCAGATCCAAAAGATTTTAAAAACACCAACTAAGTGTGACTTCTATGCATACTTGGTAAAAGAAGCACCTTTTGTGGAGGGCAAAAGAATATTTTAAAGATTCTGCAATTGCTTTTGCATACCATTAATCTCTAGCATTTGTAAACAATATTTGAGCTCCCATTATGTTTCACCAAAGTTCACCTTTTTTCTCCCTCTCTCCTTTTCTACAATGTGCATATATCAGCACATTATAAATAGCCCCAGAATCATGTGTTTATTATATGCCATTAGTGTATCTTAACAAGCATTGCTGTGGTATGCCTGCCATTTTATGTTTATGGATCTGTCAACCTAATTTACATGACTTTGAAAATATTCAACATTGACAGTGCAGGCCCTGCTTGTCAGATGATTGTGTCAGGCAGAAATGAAACATGCATCCAGCTGAAGAGAAAAGTGTATGCATTACTATGAGCTCCAATGAATTCTTGGTGACACAATGAAATACATTTAATGCCATTTTACAAGTTTCTGAGGAATATATGTTATAAATGAGCAAGTGAGTGGGTGATATACTCTGGGCAGCCCTATATTATACTGCGAGAAACAGATTTTTGCACTCATCTATCTTGCTTCTGAATAAACTGTAAGCGTAATAGCCAGACCTGAGTAATTTGTACCTTGAAATGCCTGTCTGCCTGTAAATTTGAAGAATGCTATTCTACCACCACCACCACCACCACCACTCCCATACACACACACACACACACACACAATGCAGTGTCTAACCTGAAATGAAAAAGAAGCTGAACTGTTTCAAATGGAACAGAAGTTAGGAGAAAAATGTTTTGAGCTCTTGAATGAAAAATTACAGCACTGGACTGACAACCTCTGTGCTTTCTTGCCAATTAAATATCTTGTGCCATTTAGAACTTTTAGAATAATTTAGAGCACAGATTTTTTAGAATGTCATTCCATAATTCCAGTTCTGCTTCCACATTTGCCTATATTACTCTGCAAATGTAGTTAGTAAGCTATATTAATATGATGCCAAATTTTCTAGAGATGCACAAGCATACTGTGTTTGGTTTTAATTTAAAAAAAAATCATTGCTGATTTCATGACCAATTGCTAGGCAGCTAAGCATGCCCAGATGATTTCACCATGGATTCTCACTTGAGCTTGTCATACTTGTGAAAAATCCAGTGTACTAATAGTATCTAATAGTTACCTGAGTATGGTGATGGTCTGATTTCAGATAAAGAATTGAAAATCTAATCTAGATAAGATAGAATTATTGTTTAGCAGAATGACAGCTAAACTATACTATGACGTCAGATCATCTGGAAACTTAAAGTTAGTATAACATGCAAGTGCCAGATAATGCATTTAAATCATTCAGCGGTTCATAGTGTTGCTATAATCTTTGAAGCTGTAAATGGTGCAGAGCCATGATAACTGAATGATTGTCTCCAGGGATGGAATTCAACCGGTGTAACAACTGGTTCGGTGAGCATGTGCAGTAAATCCCACCTCTGACTGAAGATTTTACATTATCCTTCCCCTGCCATGCCCACCAAGCCACGCCCACAGAACCAGTAGTAAAAACAATTTATATCCCACCACTGAATCCCATCCCTGATTGTCTCCCATAATCAAATTGGCCTTGTTATATGGTCACTTGATAAGGACTTTCTGGCTCCCCTCTTTAAAGCATGTGTGCTAGAAATGCATGAAAGATCCTTTTTGATTATGGTCATACCTAGCTGCAGCATATTCTAAATCTAACTGAACAAAGGGAAGGAGAAATTGTCACAGGAAGAAACATCTGCTAAGCAAACATTGATATGTTTTTCATATATTGTCTTCCTTGATTGAAAGCTGATTCCTTAGATCTCAAGGAAATGGCTTTCCCAACCCTAAATCTGAAATTCCCTGAATAGTTATTCCAGAGGTTGAACTTCAGAGCACATTTGTGAAAACTAGAACTGTGATGATTAAACTATGATCTCTGCATAGTTTCTGAGTTTGCAGTTCAGTTACCTTCCTATATCTCTGCTTCACAAAATGATTGTTTTGTCCAAAGTATGATTTTTATTCCAGCATTATTATTATCTTTGTGACTGGGACATAAATTTTCATTTCTTTACTGTTTCTTCTATATGCCACTGCATTCTGTCCATTCATAGCGATCTGCAATACATTTTCAAAGTGTCAACTTAATGTCAAATGACAAGTGTTGAAAACATAATAAAAACTGGGACACATTAATCCATTTTGTATGAAAATGTAGAAAGATAATCAGGTTCTGAATGGGATGCCTAAGCTTTAACAATACTGTTGCTAAGGCATTTCTTCTAGAAGGGATCATTCCAGAGATTCTTATTAAAAAAGAATTACTGCTCTGCCAAACTGCTGTACATTATGAAAACTACCATACAGTATGATGCTAAGAACATAGTGATATTTTTAAAAAAGAAACATAACATGCAAAATGGAATACATATACCGCCATTCTGATTACATAATGGCTTAATGTGAAGCAATGAATGTGGTTTACAAAAAGATAATCTGCTTCCTATAAAGGAGAATATTTGTAGCTCAGGGTTGAAATGATGGGTCTTTGGTTCTCTCTGAGCATGGTTGTTTTCTTGCAGAAGCTAGCTGCCCCCCCATATTTGGAAGTTATTGGTATTTGCTCTCAGATTTATATTCTGGTGGCTTGCCCTGCTAGTATTGGTGGGGGTGGCCTTAGAGCAGGGGATCTTTAAAATCAACAGCTTTAAGACTTGTGGACTTCAACTCCCAGAATTCCTCCTCCAGTCATGTTAGCTCAGGAATTCTGGGAATTGGAGCCCACAAGTCTTAAACTTGCAAAGTTTGAAGAGCCTTGCCTTAGAGGTTGTGTGGTTTGACTATTTACTGTCAGCTTTTTTGGTAGTTCCTTGATGGGGGTATTACTTGAGAGCAAATCTCATTCTTTACTAGCACTGACATTGTTACCTTGTTTGGGCAATGAAACAACTGCAAGAAAATAACCAAGCTCAGAGAGCACCGAGGATTCCTCAGTCTGCTTACTCAATTCATATGGCAATTGAAGACTTGTTAATATTGGTTATCCAATACAGATCTTAATCAGAGGCACTGGACATCCTCATCCAAGGTTGCATGAACAATTGATTCATGAATTAGAGCAATGATCACTTCCATGACCTAGCTGATCACACCACTCCATTCTTCTCCAAACTTAGGAGGATCATGTATCGAGATCACAAGTGGCAAAAGATATAATAAGCACCATTATGTTTCATTAAAATCCATGGGCAGCAGAAGTCCTAGCTAATTGGCTAGACGTTGCCTCAATAGTCACCATGGACTCTGCCTATGAAAAGTTTACATATTGACAAAGCTGAACAATTTTATCACCAAAGTACTATGCAAAGCAGCTACAGCTACCAGATAACAAACCCTGTTGTATAATTATGCTTTTCACAAAGAGCTTTTTCAGGATATAAAATAATAGTTCCCACCTCTGAAAAGTACTGTTTTCTACTCATATCCTTTGGCATACTACAGTTGATAAATCCAACTGGTTGAATAAAATCTAAGGAATAGAGCTTAATGAGCTCTGTGAAGGCTCTGTGACATTCACCCACCTACTACTGTTTATTTGTTAACATCTCCTACTAGAGCACTCCTTTTCAAATGATCAGATGCAAGCTGACCCAGCTGGATTGATTTGCAATTCACTTTCCATCTCAGTTTGAGGAAATGTGACCTATTGNTGCAATTCACTTTCCATCTCAGTTTGAGGAAATGTGACCTATTAAAAAAAAAAAAAAAGCCAGATATGTAGTTTAAACTATGATTTCTGAATACTCCCTATTATGCACTCTTCCATTCTACAATGTGAAACAATAAGATCAATTTGTCTAATTCTTATGCTATACCACACCATGCCATGCCATATCACTAACTACACTACACTTTACAATACTATACTATGCTACTATGCTATATTATAGTATACTATTGTTCTTATATTATATTATACCTGGTTACCTGTTTAGCTTTGATTCCAAGATTCCAATATAATAATAGAAATATGTCACTATCAAGCACACACACACACACTATTAAGCACACACACCAGCTGACAGACTCAATCCATTTGATGTGTGTGTGTGTGTGTGTGTGTGTGTACACATGCATGAATCAATTACAAACTACTTCTGAAATCATGCCAGGAAAACTGCAGGACTTGTCCAGGAAGTCTCTGAGAAACTGACATAAATGGAAGAAAAATGTATGTGTGGTGGGTGTCTAAAAAGATTAAATCGTGGAAACTGGACCAAAGTTTATTAAACTGAGACATTTTGTTACTCATCCATGTAACTTCTTCAGTCAAAGTAAAAAATATATGTTAGGCAGAGAGCCAGAGATTCATTGGAATGTACTAACTGTTGCCATATCAACTGCAGGGGTTTCTTCCCAAAATGTATTGAAATATGTCAATGAAAGCTCAACCATGCAAGCCAAAAGCATCTAAAAGGGTTAAATCAAGGCAACTGGACCAACATTTATTAAAGTGAGACATTTTGTTCCTCATCCAAGTAACAAACATAAGAAATCTTTGACCAAGCTTTCATACACAGCAATTCCCTTTGTAGCATCTTCACTGGGCCATAAATATATACATATGAGAATGATGGCAAGTATGTATTAGTCTGCAACTACTGCATTGATCTTTCTATATAAGACAATAAAGAAATATGAGAGTCATAAACTGCAACTTCCGTAGTTCTTTGGTACAGTTTTTTTTAGTTCTTCAGTAAAGGACTTCATGCATTTCTGATTGTTGTTTCATGATAATTTATGTGTCAGTGACCTTGCTTGGTCTACTTCCATGATAGAAGTCTTCAACTAAGTTACAAGGCTGCGTCAAAATAAAGTAATAAAGCTATCTGCCTTCATGCAGACAATAATTAATTGTATTCATTTTGAAAACATGTAAAAATATGCCAACCTTCCCAAGGTACAAGATAAGAATATGATAAATGGGGCTTAATGGAGTTAATATTCATAGAGGATATATGTCTCACATGCATTTTATTAACCACAGTATTGCATGTAATTATGATAGCTGACCTATTAAACCAATTGTCTTGGACATCTTGTAATAAAGAACAAAGCAGAACCTCTGTCTTCTTTCCATCCCCTATCAAATATGTGAGAAATTATTTAATTTCCTGTGGAATGAAACCAAGTCTTGAAAAGGGAGAAGATGCAGTCATCGTAATAGATGATGATTTTGCCTTATGTGCAAGCAAGAAAAATGGACTTTCTTAAACATGTCATAAAAATAACTAAAAATAACTTCCGATAATTGCTTCAGTGAAGTTAAAATTATCTGTTAGAAATAGAGAATTAATATTATTTTTCCCATAAGCAAAAGAAAAAAGACATAGCAGCTATTTCTGCTCCATGTTAAAACTGACAAAAGTATTTTTTTTTTAAAGTGAGGAAAACCCATGTTTAAAAATGGTGCCTCACTATTGAAAAAAAGAGTCATTTCAAAAGACTGGGTGACTCATTCCTTGCATCTGTCCCCTTGGAAGTGTACGCTTATTTTTCTTGAAAAAAGAAACCATTCTTTTGTTAAATAGTCTCAAAGAGCACTCTTGTAATATGGAAAGAAAGGCCACCTAACCCAAAGGTGTTTTGTTTTGTTTTTAAAGGCAACTGAACTTTCTGGATTTTTTGTTTGTTTGAAATGTTTCCCTTCTCATCCAAGAAATGTCTTCAGTTCTGAATGTTTGAATGGTGGAGAATGGAAGGNTTGTTTTGTTTT
This sequence comes from Laticauda laticaudata, assembly GCA_004320025.1. Classification (NCBI taxonomy): domain Eukaryota; kingdom Metazoa; phylum Chordata; class Lepidosauria; order Squamata; family Elapidae; genus Laticauda; species Laticauda laticaudata. Next base: position 16,485 of record BHFT01011298.1, read on the forward strand.
TAAAGGCAACTGAACTTTCTGGATTTTTTGTTTGTTTGAAAATGTTTCCCTTCTCATCCAAGAAATGTCTTCAGTTCTGAATGTTTGAATGGTGGAGAATGGAAGGATTTATATTCTTTGCAGTCATCTGGTTATTAGCACTCTCTCTGACAGTCATTGAGGTCACTTGGGGGTTTATCTGTATCCTCAGAATTAGCTGAACCAGAGTGTAAACTGGTGTGGAACCTTCTTGGGATTGCTGAAAGGACTGTGGGAAGCTCCCCCTCCCTCCTAGAAGAATGAAATAATTTGAGGAATATTAAAAAGGCAAAATATTTCCCCAAAGGAAGAAATGGAGAAACATATCTCTTTTAAAGACAGAAAGCTGGCTCAAGACTGGGCTAGCCTATCGACAAAACAAAAGACCTTCAGCTCCAGAGTGATGGGATTAAGAACATGATCCTTCAGGACATAATAGGATTAACCCACTACCACTTAGCAGAAGACACAGAGCTCACTATATTGCACTAAATGCCCCTAAGGAAATTTCAGACATTGCATAACCCCTCCTAGCAGCATCTTTGAAACTTATAAAAATCCATGTACTCATCAAACCAATTGGTCAGCTGCACCAGAACTACAAGCCCTGGTGGTTCTGTTCATCAATAAATGGACCTTCTTTCCAGTCAGCCTCCAGCCTCTATGTTGTTTCCAGCGTCTTTCTCCCAAGTTGGAACTGAGCCAGATGGATTTTCCTTCCATCAGGACTGTGTTATAGACTGTGTTATAGGTAGTGTCGTATCCCTCTCCCACTTTTGAAAAGGTGGTCCTGAAATCTTTAGTATATGAGGCTAAGACCAACCAAGATCAGAAAAGCCCTTAGAATGAGAATATATGAAAAAGGGACAGGATACTCACATAACTTCGCCCAGATCATCCTTCCTGAAAGCTACTGATAGACAGGTCAATATAGTTCTAAAAATAAACATATTGTATAGTCAACAAGTGTAAGTCCTGTAGGTTCAAATGCCCTTAAAGGGGATGAGTATACAACATCTATAGCAGAAGATATCTAGACCTGAGGAATTCTAGGAATAATGAAATTGATTGTGTAGTGCCTCTTCCTGATCAGTAGCTAATATAACACCCAAAGAAATGAGTGTATAGCTTTTGCTTTTCTAATTTCTCCCAGAGCAGGTGTTGGTTGCTTAGCAAAATCTTCCAATGCACCAAGATTTCTAAATATGATGTATATTTGCACAGTCCTAAAATCTGATTTTACTCTGGACATGCTCAAGCCTTGCATGATTTCTTTTTAAGCAGCTTTAATCTTGAGAATCAATATTCATTGTAGATGAGCTTACCTATTTTTTGTTAGTTTGTTTGCACTCTCCTTTAAGTTTAAGGCCAGCCCTTCTTTTCTTTGTAGTTATGTTTTAATCAACTCTAAATCCAATTTTAAACAGATATATTTAAAGCCAGTTTGTGACTAGGGAGGTTGTAATCTGGTAACACACCTTAGGAAGTTTAAGTTATTCTGCATTTAATACCAGCCACTAAGGATAAACTTCCCTTGTGTCACTGTTGGTAGGCATTTTAATTATTATTATTTAATTAGCAGGAAAGGGGACAGCATTTTCTTTGGCCTTGTTCTTATAATTATGGGAGTAACTTTGGGAACTGGAATGTTTCAAGGCAGGCAGGTTGGTGGTCTCAACACTCAGTAACTATCTAACTACAAAAATGAGAAGGCAAAATGTCTATTAAACCACAGTAAGAACAGGAGTAAGGAGCAACAAAATGAAATGGCCACATATATAAGAAGGTTCTCCATTTCATGTTGAGGAGAGAGCAAACAGCCATTTAAAATAGCTTCATCCTATAGTGCACTTCTCTGCTACATGAACTCATTGGAGAAGGGACAATTGTTCAATAGCTCTGTGTCAAGTCAACTAAGGAATTGGGTATGTCTAGTCTAGTGAAAAGGACTAGGGGAAATATGGTGGCAACATTCCAGTATTTGAAGAGCTGTCACAAAGAAGAAGGGGTCAACCTATTTTCCATTTTCTATTTTAAGCACCAGAAGACAAGACAAGAATCAATGGTTAGCAACTAATCAAGGAGAAGCAATCTAGAATTAAGGAGAAATTTCCTAATGGTGAGAACAATCAACCAGTGGAATGCCTTCCTTTTAGGAGTTGTTGGTGTCCCACCACTGGAGGCTTTCGAGAAGAGATTGGATAGCCATTTGTTTGAAATATAGACTCTCCTACTTGTGCAGGGATTTGGATTAGATGACCTCTAAGATCCCTTCCAACTCTGTAAATCTATGTTCTATGACTAGAACCAAAGAGAAACTGGTTCATCCATGTTGCTTTCTTGATGATTCCTTTTGAAATCAACCAAGTGACTCAAATCAAGGAGAGACTGTGATTCAATATTGTTTTCTTGATTATTCCTTTTGAATAAACATTCATCCAGATAGTTGTATTGCAAGCTTAGGAATAGTAGTGCATGTAGACCGAGCAGGGAGTATGTGCTTTTAACTGAGTTATTTTTTCAAAATTCACCACGCCTCTATTTTGTCAAGGTGATAGTCTCATAGATAATAAGTTTATTATACTAGAAAAGTAGCAATAACAGATGTAAAAGACTCACTAAAGACATGGAGCACTGCTAACATGAAAGGACAGAAAATGTTCTATAAGCAGGAACTGAAGTTTGAAATCTTAGCTTGGCTGTTTGCTAGAAGACCTTTCATTATCCAATAAGGTAATGTCACCAGTGCTAGTGAGTGAGAAGTTTTTTCTCTGTTTATATGTAATAGCTTGTCCTGCCAGTGTTGCTGAGGTGTGTTTTCTCCATGGTAGTTCCTTAAATAGGGTTGAAGCAAAGGTGGAACTGAAACAATTTTACTACCGGTTCTGTGGGTGTGGCTTGGTGGATGTCGCAGGGGAAGGGTACTGTAAAATCTCCATTCCCTCCCCACATCTGGGGGAAGGATACTGCAAAATCCCAATCCCACCCCACCCTACTAACCTGCTTTCCAGCTCAGTTCTCCTGTGAAGGGCAACAAAGGAAGACCGATCTGATCAGCTGGGACTCGGGAGGCAAGGAATAGATTGGGGCAGGGTCAGTCAGAGGTGGTATTCCACACTACTCAAAATTTCTGCTACTGGTTCTCCAGAACTGGTCAATATCTGCTGAATACCACCTCTGGGTTGAAGTATACACAAAAGTCAGTGTCGACATAATTAGCTTGAATTATTAAAGTGCCAAAGAGGTTAAAAGCAAGAAAAAATCAGTGAATTGTAAATTTTGCTGATCTTGATTTATCCGACAACTCCAAAGTTTTTTTCTTTAAACAAAAAGGAGGGAAATAATATAATTCAGGTGTAGAGGAAAAGCTGTGAAATATTTCAACACAAAATGAACAAGTAATAGTTGCCTTTATTCCAACAAAGACTAAAGACCTTTGTTTTAATAAGCCAATCTAACCTTGGCAGCTGAGGAAAGAAAAAGAAAACTTCAATTAATCAAAATGATGATGACAGCAATTACTGGCAGTGGGAGAAATTGGTTTTCATATTTTAATGTGATCTTACCAAACTCAAACTTTCTGAAACTATACAGAGATTGGAGCACAATTATACTCAGAACTGTGTTTTTATAAAAATTGTAGCTTAAAGGATACACATTTTTAATGGATCTTGGTTTAATTGGCTTTACAAGAGACAAATTTTTCATCTGGATACCATCCCTACATAATAGACAAAGTCCACTGTATTCAGAAGCATTCTGAGGATTGGATAAATTTATGCGATATGGATGAAATTACATTGAGTAAGATATGCAAGCCATGGGCCTGCACCCTGAAGACCATGCAAAGTGGTGTTCAATGATCCGAAAAGCAGCATAAATCGTGTTCAATATCCGAAAGCTACTCATCCCTGGCGCACCTTCAGAATTTACCCAACGAAGGAAGAAGTATAGACGAGTAAGACATCCTATCAGGAAAGTGTCAAAGTAAATAAGCTATCCTGCTGCCTCCACGTATATCAGAGGAGCATAGCGACACACGCAAGCGCCTCTTAACGAAGGCGAAGGCAAGAAAGTGAGAGAAGGAAGAACCCATGCAGGAAGGATAATCAGATCCCTGAGTAACAGATAGAAAGCGGGACGAGAGTCGAGTGCAGAGACCGATCTCTCGAGAGGAGTCTACGTCGATGTAGAGGAGGAGAGGAGAGGAGAAGAGAAAGGAGAAGGCAGAAGGAGATAGCAGGACGAGAGAAGCAAGAATTGAAGAAGAGAAAAAAGCCCAGAAGAAGTGAGATCTGTATAAAAGCATAGAAGTATAGATAAGTACAGAAAGAAGCGAAGAGAAGTACAGCATAGAAGCAGAAAAGAAGTAAGAGAAGTCAAGACAGAATAATTATTAAATCATCTAGATTTCCCCCATTTACATTTCGACTTCTCGTAAGGATCGCTGCCAATAAGCACGATACCCTATCCATGTGACCTCTGGAGACACTGCTTAATTCTGATCCAATTCTATACTACTGTAACTTTTAACACTAACATACGTAGCAGACTATCAGTCTCCTTAACTATATACTTATAAGTAATTATAATTACCAGGCTTATACATTATCTATAGATCAGCTATTATAGTTATCCTTCCTACTCTATACATACCTACGAATACCTATGTTTTGTTAAAGCTGCCTCGCGCCCGTCCTGGCATACTTGGTTCACTTTACAATTTCGGTGCTGTTTAACGCTTCCTCGCGCATTCGGTATTTATCTCCACGCTCTATTTCTGACTCTTATGCAGTTAACGCCGTTCTAGCTTAAGAAAGTCGCTGTCTGAGCCACTTGCTCTTAGCTATCTTCTGGCGTTATACACAGTATTTGTCAGCACGTCGCTGTCCGCGTTCCGAGCCACGATGAACTCACTTCTCTCATCTCATCTGCAGACTTCTCATGATTGGCAAGAACATTGTCTCAGACTCCCTTGCCTCCTTAGTTTTCCAACAATTTTGAGGCTGGCTCTCTCTGATTGGCATTACACTCTGCGTCTGTGTTTCATGGACTATGGACGTTTGACGTATGATGGACCTGTGTCTGTTTTCTTCTTGCTGTTTTGTGGCTTCTATTGGCTACTGCAGCCACATCTCGTTCTCTGTGTTGAGCTTTCCTAATGCTGCTTGGATATTTTCGTGCTGGAACGGCACGGAACTGTCTCTCATCAGCAAGCTGTCTGGTTTCACCTGCGATTGCCTGACTTAGCGTGGCGTTTGCAAGTTGGATGCATCTAGCAGGGAGATCCTGCCTGTGTGTTCTTCAGTAGGTCGTCAGGTGTTTTCGAGTCTGGGAGCATCAGAGGAGTCTGTCGCTGCTCAGTGTTTGTCTGTTTTGTGTTGGACGATTCTTTCTATTTGAGAGTTGCAGGCTCCAAATGTTTCTCCCATACGGATAACACAAAGAGGAACCCCTACTACGCACTCACATAGTCAGCTCCCATAGCTCACCCTTCTATCAGACAAACTAGCAAATATTCTCCACCAACGAACAAATATCAGACTCTTACTTGCAGGAATCATAACCTCCACCACGAGAAGCGATTGACTTAGCATATCCAGTCATCTGTAACAGAATGCATCAAAGAAGACATAAAGATCCTTACACAGCCATGCGTATCCACTTCTACGCAGTTCGCTTCGGAATCGTCATATCCCGCTCTTCCACCATAGTGCCCCTAATAAACAGAGAGAGTGTTGATTCAGCCAATTCACAATATACGCAATCACAACCCCATTAAATATCTATAATCTTTAACATCCTAGATCTTACCAACCACTCCTTATCAATACATAACTTCGATCCTACAATGAAGTCAAAATAGCAAACGAAAAGTAGCACGAAGTCAGAAGCCACCCATGGCGATCACCCCTTCTCACCTGTCATCGGCAAACCGTCTATTCATGAACACCTTTGAAAACACAGAAGCCTCTACAAACAAGTATGATTCACAATACCAACACTCTGGCTCACATACGTAGATGACCCTTCCATGAAATCTGCCACACGGGAAAATAGAAAAATAACAATGAACAACCTTTCTCCTCACCACACTCACTTCAACCAGGCCTACACCCCAAAATTACGTAATTCCACCTATGGAAACAGAGCCTAACAAGTTCAACTCTTCCCTTCCTGAGACTTATCCTTATACCGTGTAAAATAAAAAACATCAACTGCTACCCTAGACATCAACCATCTCTCTACCAAGAAGAAAACACATTAACAAACTGCTATCTATATCCCATGCACTCATCACATCCACACCCAGCACAGATCAATTCGTAGCCAACCAGACACCTCAATGTCTCCCAACCAAAATGCTTAGCACCGTCCCCAATGAACAACACTTCAAAAACCGAACACTCTCACACTCTCACTATGTACTTACCAGCCAATGGATTCCCAATAAAAGAAGTTACCCACCAATCCATAAGAAACCCCAACCCTAAGCCAAGACTAGAGAACAAATAATTGAGAATGCGGCCAAACCCTCTCCCTGCCCATATATAAAGCACTACAGACAAAATTAGCAAGATCCTCTCCAAAAACTATAACATTAATAACTACATTCTGCACAAACAAGGAAAAATAGCACCATTCCTAGAAACCCGTAAACGACAAAATCGAGATTAGAAAACCACAGGAGTATTATAAATCCCTCTTGCACTGTCCTGCCCCACCACATACATAGGACAAACTTGTGTAACAGAGCTAATTACGCTGCACGCATGACCAAACAAGAACTCAATCAACAAAAGATAAGAAAATCCTGACTTTCCCTGTGCAACACCTCAAAGCCCACAACATGTAAATTGACTTTAAAAATACCAGAAACCATCGCCCAAACCGCAACACCTTCACAACAGATAATAATCAGGTGGAACTCCCATAGAGATAGAAAAACGCCGACCACCACTCAGCATGAATGAGAATGCACTAACCTCCCGCCTACTCACAACCCTTTGAAAACCTGCACCTCATTAATTCAAATGAACATCCCATACACCTAAATGAAGAATGACACCAGCGACCCACACCCACAAGTTGCCACACCATAAGAATGCTACCACCCTACGCGCTTCCACGCAGAAAAAAGAATTCACAACCTCACACAGAAGAGGAACGAACTACGACCTTCCACGAACCAGCGAAGCCATACTCGCAGGTGCACACCACCACCCACTTCCAAACTCCTCCTTTACTACTCCATCACAAGACGCAAACTCGACACCCACCATGAAGGCACTTGTTGGCCACCGTACTGCACGCAACACACACCAAACAAACCAATCACTCACTAGCTACTCACCAGCTCAAATCCGCAAACTTAAGACTAACCTGAGCACTAGCCAGCCCCCCACCTAAAGCAGAACACACCCAGCAATCAGAACACGCCAACCCCTACAATCAGAACACAGCCAAACCCCCAACCCAATCAAGTCACACCCCATAGCAGTTTAAAAGGAAGAAGCAGCTGCAAGCTCACATTTACTCTCGAGAGCACAGAGCTGTAAGATGAAACAAGCCTGCAATAGATGAATGCAGGACTTCATCGAAACGTTGCCTAGAGTCTTCAATTCCTACGCCGGGCTGGGCGACAGAAACGCCGAATAACCGAGATCCACATACAAAATACTCGCGAAAACCTCAAAAACATTATATAGTATAGTCACTATTATATTATATATTATATTATATATATATATATATATATATAATATATATATATATATATATATATATGTTTTTTTAAGCTCTCGCGGGTATTCATTTGTGCTGTTTAGCTTCCTGCCGGGTTCATCCCCACGTCTTTAGTTCTGTTAAAGTTGTACAACGTTTCCAGCAGAATTCTCATCTGCCATCATCGGCTTCTGAATCAAAGCCTGAGGATGCCAATGAGATTCGCTGAAACGTTCTACAACTTTAACAGAAACTACCAATGAGCTACACTTTAACAGAACTACAAGACGTGGGATAATACCCGAAGAAGCTAAACAGCACACTTATACCTATATATATATATATATATATATAAACTATATATATATATATATAGTACTATATATTAGTATATATATGTATATATATCTATATGATATATATATATATATATATACACATACATACATACATACTATATCCTATAATATAACTCGTATATATATAATATATATATTATAATATGTATATTTTGTTTTTTTAAGTTTTTACGGTACCTTAGACAGTGTGCCTGTTCAGCTTCCTTCGGGTATCTTATCCCATATCTGTATTGCTTTTTAAAGTAAGTAGCAACATTCAGATAGAAATCTCATCTCCATCAATCAGGCTTCTGAGCATTGAATTGTGTCTGTTGGTCAGCTATCACACCGTTAGTTTTAAATTAGGCTAGCTCTACTACTGTCCCAGGATGGTTCTTTTTGCGCGGGGTGCTTTTGTTGCTCGTTGAGTGGTTTGTCTTGATCATTGGATGTTGGTAAAAGCCCATGTAACTGCACCAACGGATAGAAGAGGATGTAAAACAGAAGAAACACTTGCCATCCATTGGTTAACGCGATGCAACTCCGTTTTGTACTCATTGTTCCATTTTTCTTCCCTCTCATTCGTCCAGCATCTGTGACTGAGTTCCATCCGTCTCAAAAAAGTTCTGAAGCTGTTCAAATACTTTTTCAGCGCATAAATGTATCCATCGATCTTTTCTGCCTTCCGCAACGCATTACGGGAACATCTGTTCTCCTCCGCATCACCTACGGTCGCTTACATCCGCCTAGGCATCCGCTGTGCATCCACGAAACTCAATCTGCACAGCAGAAAGGCACAGGGAGAAGAAACGGTATGCGGAACGGAATGCGCAGCATAGTAGCACAGACGGAAGAAGGATGAAAGCAGATGCAGCTCGCATAGAAACATTTAAAATGGCAAAAACATTAACGCAGAGGGGACGCTAATCTCCAGATATTAAGAGTCTAGGGATGCCTAGAGAGCAAAAGGACAATAGGGGAAAAACCTATATTGCCTATAAAAAGGGGAGCAAATCAAATTGGATACTCACTGTGAGACCGCCAGCTCTGCTGTGCAGACCCTTCTGACAGTGGCCCTTCAGCTGCCTCTTTTCTCTTCCACAGCATCCAGTCATGTCCACCATGATCGTAACACAGTCCTTTTGGAGCCACCACTCGTTCTGCAACAGTGCGAAGCATCTGCAGGCTCTTTCACTGTTCAACGGGAAGAAAGACGGCGGCAAGAAGCGTCTGGGTCCGAAGTGATCAGAGAAGAGAAGAGACGAACTGTACAACAAGCTGATGTGGCAGCTGAGAACGAAGACCCTCGTGCATTACCAGAACTTCTGAGGATGGCCTCCAGCCATGTTGATTGAAGTTGTGCAGTCGCACTGACACCCAGGTTGGACAGCAGAGCACCAACTTCTGGCCCAGCCTGGACCGCTAACGGTGCACTGACTCTGTCCACCTGGCCTCCGGACCACCTACAGTGACATGCAGTACGCTGAGAGGGTGCCACACAAACCATCGCATTTGGTCCAGAAATTGTGCGCCATCATCGAGAACACCGGCAAGGCTCTCCATCCCTCCACTGAAAAGGATGGAAGAAAGTTACAGCAAGCATGGTATCACCCTTGAAGGTGAACTTCCCCCACACGATGAACCATTGACGGCAGCACGGTGCCGGCAAGTCCATCCAAGCAGGGTCCACTATTCAACTACAAAGGGCCTCTTCAGCATCACTCTCTTCGTCTCCGACTGGCGAATCGCTGCACCAAAGTTACTTACTCATCGATGCTTCAGGCATACATCCTCCATGTCTCAGCATTGCCCACGGTATACAAACGCCAGTCACCCACAGGGGCTGAACTCAACGCGTCATATGGCTCCCATATCAAGACCCCTCTGCCCCAACGACACGCGAAATGTGCCCTTACCTTCATCGTTGGGGGATTGACACCTCGCTACCTCAGAACCTGCTCATGAAGTCTACACTTCCAATGCTCTCACCCGTGCGAAGAAGATCTTTTCAACTACAGCTGTCCAGGCAAGGCGGTGCGTGGCAAGAACGCCTTTGGCATTTCTTCCAGGTACTACCACCATCGACAGCATCGCCCAGAGACGTGAAGGGGATCTTTGGAGCTTGCTGCATCCATGCACCAATCTCTATGCGCAACCGCTACCAGTCTTGCCAGAAACAGTTGCTGGACCTCAACAAGGCAATGGGACATGTGGAGCCTGATCTCGATGGACAAGGCGACAAACCTGACAGACCACTTCATGTACAAGCGCCAACAGAGTTCACGTGAGGGAAGAAAGCAGCGAGCAACCTACTGAAAGACCATGTGAAACTCCCCAGCTGAGCAGTGGAGTAGCAAGACAGATGATTAGAATATTAATGGATGCTTCCTTCAGCCTGTCATCATTACACGGATGAGATCCTGGCCATGTATGTTTGGGACCCTACAATGAACAGGCACTTTAATAAAGAGTTGTGTTTATGTTCAAATGTACGTGATCAATGCTTACATTGTTATTGATAATGATTGTGGCCAATCTGTTGCAGCTGGAGTTGCCATACAGTCCCACTATGCTTGCACCTGAGATCCTAACCCACAGACTTTACCCATCCCAAAGTAGTATCCCTCCCATCCCACAATTATCCTTAACCTATCCCAAAGGTGTATCACTCTCCCTTTCCCCAAGCTATCTCTACCCTTCCCAAAGTATCCCTCCCATCACAGCTATCCTTAACCCAATCCAAAGTAATCCCTGCCCATTCCCACTGCTATCCCTTACCCTCCCACAAGATCAAAGGCCCCTTAAATCATTTTCATAAAAATGTTTCCACCAAGACTTTATTTACTAAAATAAATGAATGCAAGTCTGTGAACAAAGATAATCTTTATTAATAAAAAGCTGTAAAAAGAAAAATGACCATAGTCAAGTGTCCCAATAAAGTCTAACAGTAGCCCATCCAGGTCTCTGGTTACTCTTCTCTGTCACTCAGAGTGTGGCCCAGTCTCAGGGGTGAAAGTCCAGTGCTGTGCAGGCTTGCGTGCCTGCTGGAGTGCTTGTCTGAAGCCGCCACTAGGTGCCTGCCCAGAATGTCCGAGGACAACAGGAGATGTTTGTTGTCAGAAGCTCTCCGACAGCTGGCTCAGCCCCATATTTGAGAGCTCCTTCCTCCATTGCCATGTAATGTCAGCCCATGTACGACGACAATGTATGAGGCCGGCTTGGCTGTGGTGGAAGAAGGAGCAGATTAGTGGCGTCTGGTCTGCAGTTGGGTGAGACTGATCGGTTGCATCAGTGGCCCATGGTGGCATCGGTAGCGTCAGTCCGGCAGCAGTGGCATGTGTACTCGGTGCATCAGTTGGAACTTGTGCAATTCTGGCATCCGATACCTGTGCCTGGATCTGAGGAGGGCTGCTGCCTGGGCTGCTGACCTCCTGGTAGCGTAATCCCTGATAGGTGAGGGCCTATGAAAGCCTTGTTAAGGCAGTGACATCACCTTGGGTGGAGAGCATGACCTGACTGGGGACGCAGTTCTCTGGATTCTGGAGGTTGTGAAGCATCGGTTGATCCTGTCCTTCACACCTGGGTTAAACTTTTGGCGTTGGTTCCGCCAGTCTGTGAGTCTGTTCACAGTCTAGGTGCAGGAAGGACGTGTGGTTGGAGGATAAGAGTGGTGTGTACCAGCTGAGAGAGATATCTATGCTGCTCCTGATTGGTGTCTCTTATCTCAGGCAGGACAGTGTGGCTCATGCCCTCCTGTCTGCCTCGTCTGCCTTTCTTGTGGAGGTGGAGCTGGGGTGATGGCAGTTGACGTGCTGGAAGTGCCATCTCCTTCTCCCACTGTGTCAGGGGTCCTCCACGCGCTCCTGCACCATGTTAAAACAGCTGATCAGGGGTTCTCCCGTCAGGCCATGCTCCACAGACTCTCTGCCGGAAGAGAACTGGTCTCATCAGCAGGGCTGCCTGAGAGAGAGGGTTGAGAGGGGCTCTCCCAATGGCGGATCTCACCCTCCAGGAAGCTGCACTTAAGCCATGACGTAGTCTCTCTGTCATCAGCTTGACCGGCCTGGCCAAATTTCTTGAGGTGCACTTCCTGTACCAGGTTGCTTGTGCTCTTATCCCACCATGCGAGGAGCACTCCGACGTGTAGCCCAGCTCTCCGCCTTCTCTTCCAAGCAAGCCTGCTTCCGCTTGGGTGTCCCTTATAGAGCTTGTGTCCCTTATTCCGCCATAGATACTCATTCTCTCCAGCACTGCTAGCCAATCTCATAGTCACTCCAACTGTTCCTCTTGATGCTGTATTGCCTCCTTCTCTCCCTTCTCGCGTATGCCTCTTCCTCCTTTGCAGTGACCACATGACCCTCATCAGAGGAACTTCCAGGTTGTAGGGTGTTCCTCCACACCCCCAGCAGCAGCGAGCGACCAGCAGTCAGACCAGCAGCAGCACCAGCAGGGACAGCAGCGGAGCCACCAGCAGCACCAGCAGGACCAGCATGAGCAAGCAGCAGAGTAAGCACCAGCACCACCCAACGAGCAACAGCAGCACCAGCAGCAACAGCCGAGACCAGGAGAGCCCACACCGAGCACCATGACCAGTAGGACAGGCAGCAGACTTCGGCAGAGTTAAGCACCAGCAGAAACACCACCGCAGATAAAGCAGCATCAGCAGAGAAGTACCAGCAGAACACCCACTGCCAAGAAAGCAGCATCACAGAGAAGCACCAGCAGAAAACACCACCACCAGAACAGCATCATAGAGTAAGCACCAGCAGATAAGTGACCAACCGCCATAAGCAGCATCATCATTTCTCCTCCAGAAGAGAAGCAGCAGAAGCGCCCAGCTTACAGCTAAATGAGCGAGCCCGTTGCTGCTAGAAGCCCCAGCAAAGCAGAGTAGGCCAGGGCTGCTGAGGGTAGGCCCCTACCCTCTTTGTCATCGCTGGAGCAGATGGCTGAGGTCTTTCTCTTCTTACCCATGGTTGTGATTGCTGCTGCAGGAGCAGCGCTGCAGCATGCAGGCTGTAGGCAGGCTGGGCAGACGCAGCTGCAGGGCAGCACAAGGCATGGCCAGGCAAGGCTGCAGGCAGCTACTGGGCAGCAGACTGGCTAGCAGGATGGCAACAGCAAGCAGGCACAGGCAGTCGATCGTGTCTGGAAGCAGGTCTTTTCCTCTGAATGTTGACCTTGCTTGGCGAGCTGCTTCCCTTTATATCCATGGGCTGAGCAAGCATCCTCCCTGCATACACAGTGAACACTTACGGCTATCCGCTTTAGGCTTCCGCTTGGCATCTGCTAGGCTTCGCTTCTGCATCCGCCTTCATCCGCTCGGGCTTCTGCTGTGCATCCCGCGTTCATCCGCTCACATCCACTGCTGCTATCCCACTGTATCCGTCCGCGTTCCGCTTTGCGCGGTCCCCCGGAAGCCTTGGGCACTGTTGCCAATCCGCTCCCATCGCGCTCTTCAATTCCACTAGGCTTCCGTGGAGGCATCCGCTTTCCATGCCACCCTGTGTCCTCCCCCCGTCTCTTCTCTTTCCTGCTTGTCCGCTCTGGTATCGCAAATTTTGCCCCCTTTTTTAGAGTGGATAACAACGGATGAACATTTTTTCTTCATCCACCTCTGTCCTTTTTTTACAAACACGTTATTCAATCCGTCGGCCAGCGTGTGAGGGCCTGGTGTCTTATTCTGTCAGCTTCATCCTGTATTTAATTGGTTAGCTGGTTCTACTCGCACCATATTGATGTTCTGTGGGGATTTTTTTGGGTGCTATGGCATAATTGAATTCCTTTGGTTAGGAACATCTGTTTCTGTTTTGGTGAGTTCTCTTTGGAAATGTTATATTACTATTGTTTCAGTGTTGTTGATTGTTGGGCTGTCTTGTCATTTCAATTTCATTTTAGTTTCTTCAAGAGTTTTTCATTTTGTAATGGTTTCAGTTTCAGCCTCTCCAACGTGTAAGTTGTTTTCATATCCAAAATAGAGTGCGATTTGGCTGTTGCTCAAATTCTAGAGTAGTGCTAGAATCTTTGATTTAATATACATATACATACATCTTGGTTTTTTTTAAGTTGTTCACCGCGTGTATTACATGTTTGCTGCTTCAGCTTCGCCAATACGGTATCACTTATATCCCCATGTCATCTGTAGTGCTTTTCAATCACGTTCAGCCCAACGTTTTCAGCAGAAGATCGTATCATCTGCCACATCAGCGCTTCTGCATCTCGAGTTCTGTCAAACCTCCACACTTACAGAAGCCTGATGATGGCAGATGAGTTTCTGCTGAAACGTTGCTACAACTTTAAAAGCACTACAATGAACGTGGATAATAACCCGAAGAAGGTGAACAGCACACATGTAAGTTGACCCGGCGAAAACTTAACACCACACACACACAACACACACACATATTATTATATATATATATATATACTACCATATATATGTTTTTTAACTCCAATCTCGCAGGTACTTACATTTGTGCTGTTTAATCTTCGCTTCTGTACGCTTATACTATCCCACATCATTAGTAGTTCTTTAAAGTGTTATTGTGCAACATTTCAGCAGAATCTCATCTGCCCATCATCAGGCTTCTGCTGTTGATGTATGTCTCACAGTTCCTCTTTTCAAATATTTGAGGCTGGTCTATTCTGTCATGGCATTAGCCATGGGTCTTGTTCATTGAACTTGGAGTTTTGATATAATTGAGGATTGTTGTTTCTGTTTCTTCTAGTCTGTTTGTGTGCTTGATTGGCTGCGTGCACACACTACTGTCTTTGTGGTGGAAGGCTTCAATGCAGCTTGGCTCCGTCACGTTCCTGTAAGCAACCTGTGAAGGGGACGGCGCGTACTCATTAGCAACGTGCTATCATTAGCAAAGCCTAGGTTTCACCTGCAGGTGCCTCGGGTGGCACGGGTGTTTGGAGTTGATCTTTATCCAGAGCGGAGCTGTACGTGCCCAGGTCTGTGGTCCCTGTGGTCGCGGAGATCTTTCTATATTGAGAGAGCTGCAGGCTTCCAAATGATTGACGTCTCTGGAATCATCTCTGCTCCTCCACCATCATTCATTGTGCTGTGCACAGTACCTATTCTCTCTTATTCTCAATATCTCCTACTGCTTCTCCGATCTGATTCCTGTGGGTGGGTTTCCTATATGCTAGGCTTTTAGCTCCATTGAAAGTTGATGTTTGTGCACCTCCTCGGTTTATCAATTGTTGACTAGTTGAGAAGGTTGTGTTTCTCACGCTTTTTGTACTGATTCTTTGTCAGTTCATCTACGCGTGTACCTTATTCTTCTAGTTGGTAGTCCCAATGTCATGTGGTGCCGGGCACTGATTGTACAGGAATTCGTATATGCCTGGTTTCCAGTCATTTTGTCTTTGGGTTTTCCTCAAGGATGGACTGCATATTTTTTGTCTGTTTTGAAGGCAGTCTCTGATGTGCATGGCCTGTGTATATCTTATGATTTTATTCTGTCATACCTCTTATGTAGCGTGCAAGACAAGCTGTTCCATAGTCTGTTGGTCTTCTAGGTCTCTTTTTATGTCTGTGTGTTTTTGTGGGATCAAGCTGGTGATTTTTTGTTTTTGTGGAAGCCATGCTGTCAATACTCAGTCAGGGTGCATAGTTCAGTTTTTACTAGTGTCTTATCGCCAGGCATTTGGTCTGGTTATTTATGTTTTCACCACGAATTTATCTGTTGCTGCTGCTGGATTGCGTGTTAACGGGTTAGCCGTGTGTTGTGTTTTCCTGTTGGTATATGGTGGGCCAGTTTGCCATCTTTCTTTTCTAGATTATACAATCTAAGAATGCGTAGTTGTTTGTTTATTTCCGCTTCCATGATGAACTTGATTAGTGTGGTGTGTGTTGTTGTATGTGTTTAGGAAATTGTTAGGTTTTCTTTTCCATGGGCCAAATCACAAATGTGTCATCGATGTAATCTTAGCCATAGTTTATATATATATATACACAGACAGACAGACAGACAGACAGACAGACAGGCAGGCAGACAGACATATGTATTGTTATATGCACACTGTAAGTCTATCACATTAAGCCTGATTATGGTGTTATGTTGTGTTTAGTAGCCTGATGACCCATGGATAAAAGCTATTCTTCATCCTTTGGCCAGTTCCCCCCTCCCATAGAGAATTTCATTCCTGTGAAAGGATTTACCTGAAGAAACTGATGATCAGAAGCTAAAGGGACTGATGAGGCAAGTGGCTCATCCACTGAGGCAACTGGCCAGCAATATTACAAACCCCTCAGACCTTCATGAGTGCCACAAAAAAACCCTCCCCACAACCCCTCTCTCTTTTTACCTCACAGCCATGATACAAAAATCCAGAATGATAGTGCATCAGCTGCTGAACTCAGATGAAGACAGGTGATCCCCGAGTTGCTTTTGGTACAGAATCCTTGTATGAGGTGAAGAAGTCTTCATGATTAAACCATGGAGGCATCCCTACGTTTATAATCCTTGACTGCAAAGGTCCCAGGATTTAGAGAAATCCAAGTAGTCCTGGACTTACAACCACAACTGAGCCCAAAATTTATGTTGCTCAGGGAAACATTTCTTAAGTGAGTTTTTCCTCACTTTATTTGGCATTTCTTGCCACCATTGTTAAGTGAATCACTGCAGTTGTTAAATGAATCTGGCTTCCCCCTTGACTTTGCTTGTCAGAAGGTCACAAAAGGGGCACTGCAACGGTCGTAAATATTAGTCAGTTGCCAAGGGTCCGAATTGTGATCATGTAACCATGGGAATGCTGCAATGGTTGAAAGCGTGAAAAATGATCCTGTCACTTTTTTCAGAGCCATTGTAACTTTGAGTGGACACTAAAATGAACTGCCAAAGAACTACCTGTAACTTTGGCAAATCCTGATGTTCAAAGGCTTTCTCCTTCAAATATCCATGTATATTAATGGATCTATGGACAGGGCTAGTTGGAACAGAACACAACAAAATTGTTACTACATGATTTTGGCCAGAACCAAAACTTAAAGAATGATGGAGAAGAGCACCTGTCCTATGATCTTTTGCTCACTTTTGTTAGCTGTAGACTACCTCAATGGAAAAGACTACGTAGAACATAATGTGTGCATTTAGCATTAGAAAAGAAAGGAAAAACATATGTCCTTGTGGTGGGATTCAATTTTTTTTACTACTGGTTCTGTGGGCGTGGCTTGGTGGGCATGGCAGGGGAAGGATACTGTAAAATCTCCAGTCAGAGNGGCAGGGGAAGGATACTGTAAAATCTCCAGTCAGAGGTGGCATTTGCCGGTTCTCTGAACTATTCAAAATTTCCACTTCTGGTTCTCCAGAATTGGTCAGAACCTGCTGAATACCACCTCTGATATGTCCAAAGTACTTTCTGAATCCTATCCTCATCAGGCTACTTTATAATGAAGCAACACTTAGGTTTTCCAGCTTGATCCTTCGTCAATATTCCTTGTGTCTATGCCATCTGCTTCTTGATGTGACTTTTAACAGGTGATGTGTCTGAAGCCCCACTCCTCTTTCACTCATAAACATTCCAGTCAACCAAGAATGATCGACTTTCCTCATTTAACCTATGCGTTTGCTTCTTACAGCTCAGGGCAAATTCCAAAAGTTATTATAGTCATGCTCTAATACACTGAATTTTTTTAATATACAAAAAAGAGATGACAACATTTGTGCATCCATATGGCACAGGGAAAATGTCTTTCTCATTATCTACTACTTCTCAGTTGCTCAAGACTATAATTAGTTTACCAGGCTGTCATGTCCAACTAAAAGCTTGAATTGCTACCATAGTTCAACTAAAATGTCTAATAAATCAGTTCAGTAAAAGAACAAAGCAAACAGGGAGGGTGGAGCAGGCAATGCAATAAAATGTCGCCATCTAGATGACATCCACATCTCGCAGGCTAAAGTATAGATATCCATGGACCACCATTTGTTTGCTCACTTCTAATTTAGTTTCCCAAAATAAAATATTTTATTTGTTAAAAAAAAGAGAGATCATTTGATTAGACCATCTCTCCCTTCTGCCATGTATTTTCAACACATTGGGAGAGATTCTGCCTCTTACATTTGCGCGTGCAAAAGTTGTGCAAAAAGAGACATACAGAGGATGAAAGTAAAGCATCTCCTGAACCCCACAAAATCTGGTCGCTCCATGATCTCATCTATAGTCAGTTGCATGAAGGAACTGTAAACATGGGGTCATTTTTATACCAGCTAGGAAGCTTTATACGTAATGGTCCTATTGGAAATAGAGCTAAAGCCCATGTCCCACTGCACTTATGGAGGCAAAGAGGATGTAAAATGTTAAAAAAAGCTTGCCATGCATTGGAAAACGCGATGCATCCATTGTGTACTCATTGCATACATGTTTCATACGCTTTATCCATCGAGCATCCTTCCACTGAGATTTCATCTGCGCAAGAAGT
>BHFT01011299.1:0-39830 GCA_004320025.1 Laticauda laticaudata
AACCACCCAATTAATTTTAGTCCTTTAGATCCAATAGCCAAAAATCCAAAAATCACCAAGTAATCCAAATAATCCGAAGCTGTTTCTTCTTGCTTCTTTTTTCCACTTTCTCTTCCAAGGGTTCTATTGTTACAAAGTTTCAGTTGGAATATATCTTTTTGGAATCTTGTTAAAGTTTCACTGTTAATTCATTTTACTTCCAGGTGGTCTCCTCCATTTTTCCAGATCCCACCCTTTTGTTTTTTTTCCTTCTTTTAAAAGTTTTTGAAAATCCAGAAGTCTTTATTATCCCTTTAACATTTTATTTTCAGCTTAAATGCCTGTTAATGTCAAAGTGGATTTTTATCAGTTTCTTACTTAAATCTTCATTGTTAATATGGGGAAGGAAAGAAAAAAAAAATCCTTTCCCTTCCATCTCTCATTCGCCGCTTCAAAATCATCTTTGGGAGCAATGTTATTCTTTATAGTTCAAATTCTGGGGTACCTTATGTTGTTGCTTTTTCTGTTCGACCCGGTCAGCCAAAACTTTCTCTTATCTTCCTCCTGCACATTCTTTTCCAGTCGAGTTCTTCGAGGTGGCCGTTTCTGACCACCACTGCAAGGGAGTAATGGCCAGCTGGGGAGGAGAGATGTGGCTCTCCTCGACCCTGCTGGTGGTCTCCCCCTTCTTCACCACCTCTATGGGGTGGCTTAGCCCCAAAACCAGCCGGCTCAGGGTGCTCCAGCAGCGAGCATGGATCGAAACTGCGCATGATCGCAAATTTCGGTCTGTCACCAAAGAAGCTCAAACCGGAAGTCCTGCATAAGTCCTTTTTGTTGTTCTCCCTTCTTTTGTGATACTGACACCGTCTGTCCAATTTTTTGTTATCTGTGCATATGCTTCCTTGGTAACTAGTTCTCTTTTTTATCTTCTATATGTGTCTTTATTTTATTCTCAGTATATTTTTTGGAAACAATATCTGCTTTCTCATTTTTTAAGCATTGGAATTATTTGCAGTTGTACTTCCAATTTATTTGACAAATTTAATGTACATCTAGCTTGAGTTTCATTTCTCATCTCCTACAGTTGAAAGTGTTGTGTTGCTCTGAATTTAGTAAAATCTACTTTCTTGAAGACCAAAGTACTATTTTTATTACATTTCATGTTAATATTTTTTTATAATTGAATAGCCATTTCCTGTCTTTACTGCTATGGTCATTTCATTGATTAAGTAGCTGTTATATTGTATCTGCAGCCAATCCACTTCTGCCTTCCTTCCTTTCTGAATGAGAGGAGGATATGTCAAGAATTAACAGGAGGAACCATGCTTGGCTAAGCTGTTTCCCAACAGATGGAGTAATTAAAATCCTGCATTACTGTTCTTCATATCTCCTTGGAAGAGCTGCCAGTTGCTTTTAAAAAGCATTGTTCACATTTTATTTTGGTTGGGCACTCAGTAGAAGATAACCAGCTGCAGCATTATTTCAATTTTTTACTCCATTTATTTTAATCCAGGTGTCTTAGGTTCATTCTTTAGGATTTTTGAGGAGGAATGGTTATCTCTTAAGATATGGGGCAACTCCTTTTATATTACTGAGTTTTCCTTATGAGTAAGTGAAGTTTCGGTTTTTATATTCTAAACATAGGTGTTATCTCATATGTCTCAGTTTTACTATTATCTTCCTTTTAAAGTTGTTGCCTATATTGTGTGTGTGTGTATTTTCAATCCTGTGTCCACCCAGTGATCTACCTTAAAGCAGAAGCCCTTTATGTGCAAAAAATAGCTGCTTCCCAATCAGCAATTTTTGGCTTTGAATCCCTAGGTGCTATTCAACTAAATCTCCCATTTCCACTGACCCTTAG
Source organism: Laticauda laticaudata (assembly GCA_004320025.1). Classification (NCBI taxonomy): domain Eukaryota; kingdom Metazoa; phylum Chordata; class Lepidosauria; order Squamata; family Elapidae; genus Laticauda; species Laticauda laticaudata. Next base: position 1,844 of record BHFT01011299.1, read on the forward strand.
GCTCCCTGGTCAGCAACGATGGAGCCTGAAATACAGGGTATTGGAAACCAAAACTAGGAAATACTGCTAGATGACGAAAACATCTGATATCTGAGAGTTATCTACTTAGGCTACACTTCAATTGCAGCCAGATGTCCTAATTTTTAGTTCATTACTTGAACTAAGCTATTTGGGCAACTATTATATGACTACATTGTTATAGTTAGCGGAGTTGTAACTAGAAATTGTTGAGTGGCAATTGAAAACTGTAATAGCTGTTATTTCACTAGAACCCCCCTAAAAGGCCCCTTTCTTTTGCTCAATTAAATGTGTCTGTGTGTGTTGTTCCTTGCTTTGCTCTGTTGCTTGCCCAGGGTCTTTTTTCCCTTCCCTCTCCATGTTGGCCCACATATCAGCTGAGTTAATCATTCATTAGCATGATAATTTAACTGTTTATATTGGGGCTTGGAACTGCTTTTGAAAGGGGAGGTGTTTTTTTTTGTTTCCCCCGCAACGTGAAGAAAACATCTTTCTACTTGCAAGCATTTTTCCCTGGGAACAACTATTTTCATAAGAGGCTTGACTGTCTTGTGAATTATAGATGACAAATATGTTCAAGTGGCTGACCCAAGTCACAGCAATGTATCACAAAGGTTGTAGGAAGGGCCCATTGGAAGGAGAGAACGAGCGAAGCATTTAACTTTATTGAAATCGTGGGAAGATCTATTATTGTTGCTTTTGTAGGAAATGTGAGGCCCCTCTGTTCAGTATACAAATCTATACTATAAAAAGATAGTTTATTCCAAAAGTTGGGCAACACTGAAGAGGTCCGTGCAGAAAGACAGCAACCGAAAATTCCCATTCGTCTCTCCGGGCCTGTTTCTTCCCCGGCTGAGCCCTAGAGATTTTATGGCAGCGCTTTCTCTCCCACTCTCCTCCCTTTCCTGCCTTCTCCTCCACCTCCGTGTTTTGGCTCTTGGAAAAAAAGATCCTCCAGCCTGACTAGAAAATCAGCCTTGTTTCCTCAGAAACCGCAGCTGCTGCTAGGAGGGAAGGGGGGGAAAAAAGAAAAAAAAAAACACGTCAGGCTGGCCCTCCAACAGGCACAGATGTGCCTTTGTAAATCTGTATAAATGCTGAGCAGGCTTGCGTGCTGAGGGCAGATATCTTCCCCTCCTGAGGACGAGGCCAATGCAAATAGCAGGCCGTTTCTCTTCTTAAAGGCACCCCCTCCCTCTGAGCTCTTCCCCCCTCCACCCCGCCTTGTTTTTTCTTTAATTGCCGTTTGCTGCAGTAGGGTTAGAGCTAGCTTTTAAAGTTTAAACCTCCATAAATCTCGGAATCGCACACTCACAAAGGCTTTGGCAACTAATTTGCTCCCACGTCTCTTTTGTTTTGTTCTTATCTCGCAGCCCTCAGCGAGTTGCGGGCTTCTCTTATTTATATATATAAATATATATTTATATACCTACATATTTATATTTATACATAGATATATATATATAGATATATATAGCCGCATTAAGTTGTCTTACACATTTTTTAAAAAGTGTGCGTACGCACATTTCAGGGAAAATTCTGCCGTTCGCCGAGGGCGCGCACAAAGCGAGACGGCTGAGAACTGCAGGGAGGAATTTGGGTCGAAACTTTCTGCGGCCATGGAGAGGTTGTGCGTAAAATAAAATTGTTGCCGGGATAACTTACGACGAGGAGGGCTGTTTATCGCGCTATCTTTAAAGGCACAAATCCACCCTCGCCTTTCTTTCTCGCTTGTCCTTCTTTGAGCCCTTTTCTTTTTCTTCGCCTCCCCTCCCTCCCCCCCCCCTTTTAATACAACTTCCAGGCGGATGAGTTGCAACTCGTTCTGCGTAATTAAAAAGAGTGGATGGTGGTTGGAACAGGATGGAAAATAAGAGAGCGGGGGGGGGGAGAGAGGGAAGGGAAGCTGGCAGGCGGGCGGCGGGAGGAAGAGAGCCAGGAGAGCGCAGGAGCTCTCCCGCTGAAGCAAACAAAAACAGGTCGGGCTGATCCGGAGTGGGGGCTGGGACGGTTCCCTGTCATTGGCTCTCGCCGAGGCTCCGGAGCAGCTGTGCGAGCCGAGCACAAGAGGCCGGTTGCTGCCCAGGCGCTTCGCTTGTTCCCTATCTCTCAGAAGAGAACTGCTCGTCGAAGCCAAGTGCAGCCTCATCAACCTTGACTGGCGGGAAAACCGACTCGGGGCATTTGTGGGTCGTGTAAAAACAGAGCTGTGTCTATCCTGTAGATCTTTTAAATGTTGCAGGGACATAGTCCGTTATTACATTATCCTTCCTCGAACATCTTGCATGTATATATCCCTTGAATTCTCTCTCTCTCTAGGTCTCTCTCCTTAAGACTTTACAAACGTACCTTCTCTATTTATTCTGTGGCATGACTCTGCTATTGTTACTACTCCTTTTGAATTTGCTTGAATCTGACTCTTTCTTTCATTACCCTTTCACGTTAAACTCAAATTTGAATAATGAAGATGAGCATCTTTGAGCTGTGGTGTCAGCTTAGTATTGATTTGGGTTTTAGAGTTTTTCAAGTTTTAGCTCTTTTCTACGTCTGTAAAAATAAGACTAATGAAGGTCAACCTGAAAAAGCAGGTGTAGGAAGAAATAAAACAGAAAAACTAAATCAAATGGACAGGTGTTTTTTCTCTCTCACATACACTGTCTACATATACAAACATGCACATATATGTGTATATAATGCACATACACACATGTATGTATGTATATGCTAAGATTTAGAAAGCAAGATTGAAAAATGCAGAAATTATTTCTTGTTCCTTAGATTGGATTTCTTGTTCCTTGGAATTTCTTGTTCCTTAAGATTCCTTAGATTGGCTTTAAAATATCTTGAAATACAGAAAAAATAAAACTTCAAAAACTTCTGCTTATCTATTTTTGAAGCTCAAACTACAGTATATACCATTTGCTTTGTTTTTATAACTAAAAAGAGAAATGTGGATTTTATATTTTGACTTTAGAAGTTTATTTTTTGTTTTAGCAATCTAGTTCTAACAGATGAGTTTAGATATTTCATTTCCAAATCAATTCCACATTTCTGCTAGACTAGTATACTGTAGAAAAAAAAAATGACAAGATGATGTTCATAGAACTTTAATCCCTCCCCATCCCAGTCTATAGAGTAGGGGAAGGACTGAATCAATAATCTGCTTTTATTGGATGCCAGATTTTTTCATATAGATGTACTGTGTATATATAAGTGTGACTTTATCTTCAGTGGTGTTATATAAGAAAGTTATTTTGAGTCTACAGTGCTTTTGAGTCTACAGTGAGTCTCTTTAATTAAAGAGGCAAGCTCACACTTTTTAAAAAATATGTTTCTCTGGTCTTATATATATGGGAATAGAATTAAATGTCATCTGAGAATGCAGTGATAATAGTGTAGAATAATTAAATACATTTGCCTTTCATCAACTGTGCAGTCTAAAGATTTTGAAAATACTTTCAATTTTCTTATCCTCCTTAATGTTTCTGGTATGCCTCTTAAGCAAGAAATAATTGTTCAGTTCCATAGATTTAAAAAAGTAACATAATTACAGAAATATTGTTGCATTGAAAACATAGTTTATATTTAGCTTTTTTTAAAAAAATACTTTATAAGTCATATTTTAACTATTTCACCATGTAAATTCTAGTGTATGATAGAGCAGGAGATGTAGGTCTAATTGTTGAATTACCATAGGAACATTTTTTGTGAACAATTGCATTAAAATGAACTTTTTGTGCAGCATTTTATATTTGAAGTAATATAATTGATTTTATCAATATCCATGTAAATATTAAAGATCTGGATTTCAAGATACATAATATGGAAATAGGTTTTTCAGCTATTTACTGATTTGCTCACTTATCTCCTTTCTTCATTTCTCTTGCTCTCATCAAAAATAAGTATTCTACCTAAGTATAATCCTGTAGCCTAAGCAAAAAGTTTACTACGTGTTTTCTTGCTCAGACTATAATTGTTTAGTATGCAGTCCCTTAAACTGCAGATATTTGTAAACTCCTTACAAAGGCAATTATAATGAAGGTTGTCCGTAACTAGTTTTTATTTGATCTGAAGCACAAGTTCTTTATTTGAAAGAACCACTTTTTTGTTGTGTGGACTACATTTGTATGCATGAAATGAACTCTAAAAGACATGAAAGTGTTGAAAAAATTTGCCAAGGCTAGATAGTTTAGAGATTAAAGCTCTAGCCTTTCACCTTTGAGGCTGCACTTTGAGTCTTTCCTCAAAGCCTGTGTAAAATGAGCTGCTTGGTCTATGCTCAGTCTTCAGTACTTTCAAATCCCAAAGTGCAGAAATGATATAGACTGTTTTTGGAGAATACAAATTTAGTTATAGGATTTGAAAGTATTGTAAAGTGTTTACATTCCTATTATATTTATGGATTTTATTATGTACGTAGGCAAACAAAGTAATGGAAATACGTCTCTATCGATATCAGAATTTCTGCCTTCACATAATCACACTTGCATGTCTGAATCTGTAGTCTAATGCTGCATGTCGATGTCTCTGCATTTATTAGCTGCTAACTTGAATTACAAGTAGTCCTGTAATTCAGCTTTAAAAAGCAATTTAATTATCTGTCCTTGAAGTTAGAAATTGCCACTTTGCCCCTGATGGACATGTAATTGTATTTTGGGCATTTGGTCACTCTACAACTTTTGTTGCCAAGTACTCCGTGATCATCTGAATCTTCCCAAGAAAGTTAGTGAAGAAGCCAGCAGGGAAGCTTGCAAGCTTTTTCCTGCCAGAGGATTTCCCATCTGCCCCATGCCTGGGCGCTGGGGTAATATCTGCAGTAGGCTTCCTTTCTTCAATCTATCTCTGAAATTCTCTTCTGTTCAAGGAAGAAAGCTAGTTGCCTTCCCTTCTTTGGCAAGCAGCTCTTTCTTTCAATCTGATTAATAACCCAGCTTCTGGGAAAGCCGGAATTGTGATTGTTGAGTACATTGGTGTCTCACAATCACTTCACTCAACGACTTAAATTCTGGTCCCGGTTGTGGTTGTAGGTTGAAGACTATCTGTAGTTTTGGGTGGGGCGGAAATACATACATAAAAGTGTATTGTAGACCCGATGTTACTATGAAGTATCTATATTTCATAGAACTTTTTTTGTTTGCATTGTTAGCCAATCATATTTTAAATTAGGAAGGAATTTTTCCATATGAATTGCCTTATTTTTTGAAAATTGTTTGTTGCTGAAGTATAATGCCTATATTGCATATGGTCATACACTACCCTTTCTGCATGCAGAAATCATTTCACAATTAATAAATGGGAATATAGAATAGATGTTGGAATTTGAAAGGGATTTAAAGTAGCAATCCTTTATCCACAAGCCTTTTTGCAGCCCTCCAGGTCATTTTGTGTGGCTTACACCCTCATTCTGTGTAAAGCACAGGTGTCAAACTTGCGGCTTCATGTTGCCATCAGGCGATGTTTTTTCATAGAGCTGGGATGGGTGTGTCCTGCGTGTGATGACTCCTGCCCACGTACCACCAGTTTGACATCCCTGGTGTAAACTATACCCACACCCAGAACAAAAGAAGTACAGCAGCAGCTTGATAGTCCTTCATTTGACCAGAAAGTGAAAAGCAGCCTGATGCCTGAGGGCAAACCATAGTACAGAGAAAGTGTAGTGATCCCAAACTATGATAGCCTCCCAGAGCATCTCAGTTGAAAGAAAACCAGTTGCTTGCCTTGGTGTTTCCACACTGAGTGCCTCTCATCTTCCGCTACTATCTCATCAGAACATCAGAAATGCCTCACGCTTCTCTGTGCTCTTGTGATTACAACTATGGTTCTAGTGCCAGCTAGCCAGACAGCTCAGTGTCTGCCACTCTCCAGCTAGTGTCTTTGTCAACTGGCAAAGACGTAAGGATGTCAAAGAAAACTACAACTGCCTATGTACCCTGGCCTTGCCGTTATGGGAATGATGCCAGATCAACACATATTCCAGCTGTTCCCTGTTCAGTTCCCACTTCCTTCCCTTGCTTTTTCAGTTTTTTTTTCTAATATTTACACAAAACCCTATTCCTTGCTAAAGAAAAACCAATTTTCTGCTTCTCACATAAAAGATTGACTTTAGCCCTGCACAAATTTTTGAACAGGTGTTTCGCTTCAAGGAAGTTTTATGCAGAACAACTCTTCAAAGCAGCTTCATAAGATTATGTGATTCATCCACTTCTAAAAGTGGAGCATTGCATTCTGGGATGTGAAGCAGTTCAACAAAGGGAGGTATGTTGCCCCTGTGTGTCGGTGAGAAAGAACATGTTTCATGCAACTTAAAATACCTCTCAGAAGTGAATCCTGCCAGTTGGCATAACTGTATTGCATATATTTTGTAATCATCTTGCTTCATTGTAGGAACTGCCTCTCTTGTTTGCTGGAATGGTCACTCATTCAAAATTGTGTACTTTTCCCTAGCTACTGGCAAATCTAACATTACATACAAATGTTCCCCACAGTTTAAGAAATTATGGAAACTATTAAGTTAAAGCATCTTCTATTCGAAAAAGGCCAGCATCATTTTATTATCATGCTCTGACTTAGAATGCTTAAGAAACAAAATATTCTTTGCTTTGTTTGTTTTTTTTCTCTTTTGTATATTCTCTATTAATTATTTCATTTTTTTTCTTCTGAAAGGCTATAGGTCTTTAGAAGTCAGTAGCTCTTATACTATTAAACTTAACTGTCATAGACATAGTGTATCTATTATTGTTGTGCAGTTTTCATTATGTTTTAATCAAATATGCTTCAGATCAAAAGCATAAAATTCATTTGGCAAGTTCTTAACCAAATGCAATGTTTTTGGATTAATGCTGCTGGCAGCCCCATGAGTCCCAAGAAAACCTTGTGATTGAAGAGATAGGCTGCTGTGTTCAGCTATTCCATGCTTCCTGGCTATTTGCATAAAATATCCAGCTGCTTTAAGGATAGTTCCTACATGAGTGCCAGTATAATACTGCTAAGGACATATGGCTTATGTAGGATGGAAATTTGTGGAATTATATGTTTTCACAAAAATGATGGGGACAGGGAATTTACAATCATTACTCTTTCCAGCAAACATTATGAAACTATGATGAAACTACAATCTGTATCTCCTATGAGACATACTTGTATGTATGGACACTCCCTCTTTTCATTTAATTAAATGAAATGGTAAAAATGTGATTCAAGTACCTTTTTCTTTCCCTCTTATATAAATTTTAACCATTTTTCCTGAGTTCTAAAACGCAGATGAAAACTGACAACTATAGAGCAAAATATCATTTCACCTATTAAAGATACTGTGTCTGTCTTAGATAGAATTTAAAGGTGTAGTGGAGTTGTGTTCCAGCTTCATTGCTTCATGAATATTACTTATTTCAATATTCATTCTCCCTAATATTTTATGTACAAATATCTTTGTTTTCCTTAGTTCCTTCAAACACTTCACAGCAGTCTTGAAAGTATTTGCACAAAGCCAGGCAAATATTAGATGGAAGCCAAGAGATAAAGGGTCAGATGAGTAGCGAGCCTTTAGTTCAGGGGTCTTCAAATTTGACAGCTATAAGACTTGTGGACTTCAACTCCCAGAATTCTTCTTCCAGTCATGTTAGCTCAGGAATTCTGGGAGTTGAAGTCCACAAGTCTTAAATTTGCCAAGTTTGAAGACCCTTGCTTTAGTTTATAATAGGAATTAAGGATACATTGGTTGACAATAAGATGGAAAAGGGAAAAATATGTTAGAATAACAAAAAAACAAGATGCATGCCAATTGATTAGGGCTTTTCAAAACATGGTGAATTATGATAGGGTCAGAATTTCAGCCAAGGAATTCACCAATAATAGCCCTGAGAATGTAGTATGTTAAGGTTATGGGGTCAGCAGGACTGCACAGGCTCATTCTGGATGCACTATAATGGCACCAAATTTAAGGGCAGCATGATTTCTGGTTGGCCCTGGAAGAGGATGTGGTCAATGATAAAGCAGAATGTGTTCAAAAAATAAAATCAAAAATAAACATAACTGCTAATGTGACATATATAACATATTGCTTGTTTGCTTCTAAGTAAATAGCAGTGTAACATCTGAACAGAAGCCATGAGTAAGCTATGAGCGTTTATTTATTCCATTGATGGACCACTGAAAATCACCAAGAAACACGAAACAATATGCGGTAAAATTCATAAATGTGCACAAACAAGTAAAACAGAATACAATTAAATTAAAATGTGAGGGAAAAGCAACCAGATTCACACTTGTAGATTTACATTTTTTGCCTATTATATGGAATTTCCCCATATTGCCTGTTCTAGGGAACATATAGATAAGTTTTTATGAAGGGGAAGGAAGGGATCAGTCCTGAAAGTTTTGTGGCTGAACTTTTTTTCCCAATTTAAATAGTCAACTGTAGCAAAAATAATTGATCTAGAGCTCAGCTGTTAGAAGTATTATATATTCCCTGTGATAGGGTTATAATTTCTGAAAATATTATTTAATTTTACATCCAAATAGTATGGAAATCTGTTTTGATTCCCATTATAAACTTTATTCTGCCTTTTAATTAATACCTGTAAGATTGCCATTCTGATCTAGAAAAATCCCATTGAAGTCTATGAATCTTACTTTTGAATGAAATGCATGTGGTATGCTATAAATTATTGTGTAGGTGATTTGGTTAGTGTTACAACGTTATAAAAATACAATTGGGTATCTTTGATTTAGCAGTTTTCCCACTATTGCTCCCTAAACTTTGTAGCTTTGAAGATACATGCTTGTATGGTCAGAAATGGGTGACAAATACCAGTGCTTTAATTAGCAAGCAAGTAGTTAGGATGCATGCTTATTCAGAAAATACATTATTTAGAAAATTGATTTTAATCAATTATTTAAATCAGATCTTTTCTGGGGTGATTTAAATCAATTCATCCTTTCCCTGCATCCCACACCTTCTTGTAAATTCTCCTCATTCTCCCTATTAGCATATTCAGACAACACAGAAGCTCAAGGACACTTTGCTCATGCTGTGGTATTACAATAGAAATGACAGTGTTCCTTCCATTTGATCATATCAATATATCACTAACAATTATTAAAAACTCCAAAAATACGCATTTACTTGATAATTTATTGATTGCAGTATCAACATCCCATCTGTCAGGATAATCTCCCAAAGTAGCTTCCAATTGATAAAAAATAATTTGAATTTAAAAAAGCAATAACTACTATTTGAAAACAAAGCAAATCACTTTCTTATCAATCATTCCACAGATCAGTACTTGTGTTTTCAATAAAACATCACAGCTGATTTTAAGGTACAATAAAAGGGAATGAAATCACCCTCAGATTTTATTTTATCTAATTAGTTTTATTGCCTTGAATTATAATTATTGACCTGTATGCTTCGATCAAATATTACATCATTCCTTTGAACAGTCCGTTCTGAATATGGGCCTTATTACTATGCTAAAAAAAAGGCCAGCTTCTTGTGTTGTTTACATGTTGTTAAAATAGCATTAAATTAAATTGTGGGGCTATTCTTAGTGAAGTCAGAAATGACTCATTAATTATGACACTGATTGTGGAATTCCATCTCTTTCTTGTGTTGACTGTCTCCAAATGCTGTAAGTTTTCAGCACAAGACAAAAAAGCATATTTGCTTACCCAGACACTTGGCTGTGTTTTTGCAACTATATTTTGTATTAATACTTTTATGATTTTTTAAAAATATATTCTCTTTTGTTCTTCATGTGTTTTGCTTTGGGATTATTCTTAATGATAAAAAGTCACTGCATTTAAAATTAATAAACAAGGAATAAAGACACTGTTCCAACCACATATTCAGTGAAAACAAATTGAAAAGTGATCATGTATTATCAGCTTCAACATCATAATAAATTCTTATTTCTTTATTTAATTTCTGTGGTAGCCCATCACAAAGGGTGACTCTGGGCAGCTTACTGCTCTAAAATATTTAAACATTTTTCATAATCATCCAGTTTAAAGCCAAAGATGGGGTTCTTCACACATTCGGTGCCCCAGGCAAATAGCCAAGATTTAGAGCCCCACAACAGGGCCAACAAGGTTGGAGGCATTGCACTTTCCAAAGGGAAAATATTCTAAAGGGCGAGGATACAGCAGAGAAGGTCCATCTTCTGATCCCTGCCATCCAACAGTCTTTAGCTGATGAGAGCCACAGCTTCCAAATCTTGTAAAACCATACTGCATGGGTTCAGTTGGAAAAAGTCCCTTGGGAAATCGGGTTCCAAGCCATGCAGGTTTTTAAAGTGACAACCAGCACCTTGAATCACATCTGGAAATATACTTATAGCCAATGCAGCTCACGCCAGTGGTGCTTACACGTGCATGTATCTCACACTACTTAGTATCCTAGAAGCTGCATTCTGCACCATTTGAAGCTGTCAAATGCTCTTCAAGGGTAACCCTAAGTAGAAGGTTGGAACTGAATGAGAAGTTACAAGAACATGAGTTATGGTGACAGCCCCCTCGTCCAGGAAAGGGAAAAAAATGGCACATCACCTGAAGGTGTGCAAAGACGGTTGCCACCTGCTCTCTGATCAGGAGCTATAAATCTAAGGGGACCCCTAGATTGCATACTGGGCCTGTCTGGGCAGTGTTGCTCCATATAGAACCAACAATGGAAAGACCTCCCCAGAGGAACCAAATATCCACAGCCACTCAGTCATACTGGGGTGAAGTCAGACCTTAATTTTCCTATCCAGATCCCAAAAGCCTTCAGACACTAGGTCAGGACATTCATGGCACGACTCAGCGGGCTTGGGGTAGAAATATAAAGCTGGGTCTCATTTGTATATTACCGATATCTCACCCCAAATTGGAAATCAACCAACTCAGAGTAATCTCCAAAAATAATCTGTTACTGATTGACCATAAAGACATTCCCAGCTGAAAGTATGTATCCAATGTCCCAGCTGAAAGGATGCATCCAATGTATCAATAATGCACAATTAATCTTGTACAATGATCTTTCTCTGATAAAGGCCTCAGATAGTAGCTAAAGATAGCTAAAGCATTGCTCACCAGCACAACAGACAAAATAAACACTGCTGCAGACCCAAATCTTTGCTTTGTGCCTGTATCCTGCATTCTATCCAGATGCAGTTCATGCATGAAAATCGAGGCCAGACTTAATGCAAAATAAGAAATGGATACTAATCAGAAGTCAGAATGTTACTCTTCCTAAACCATTAAAAATTCCCAAGAAAGGAAATTTAAAAACAAATACTACCGTGTTTCTCACAAAATAAGGCCGGGCCTTTTTCTTTTTTTTTTTTTTTTTTTTTAGCCCTGAAAAACGGCTAGGACGTCTTTTCAGGGTGAATTACTTTTCTCCCCCCCCCCCCCGCGCACCAGCACCGTCTCCAACAGCAGCGTCTGAGTCGCTCCCGCTTTTTTCCCCCGTCCCTATAACAAACAGGAAAAAAAAGATTTGAGTACCTGGAGCACCGCGCATTGCATTTTGGTTTAATCCCGAGTGGCTGGGTGGGCGTGAGAAGAGCCAAGTTGAGTGTCTCTGGTTGCTGCTACCCTTGGTGCTCCATCCGCGGGCTTCTGCAAGTTTGCAAAAGTCCCACTGCTCAGCCCATTTCCGCATTCCAAGCACCCAGGCCAAGCTGCAGCTGTCCCCTCTCCACTAGCACCATCTCAATAACAGTGGCAGCAGCGGCAGGAACCATGGAAGTTACGTAGGTGGCCTCCCCCCCGAGAAGCGCTAAACGCTTCCACCGTTCTGCCACTGCTGCCGCTGTTATTGGAGATGGCGCTGGCCGAGAAGAGACAGCTGCCAGCTCGGCCTTGGTGCTTGGAATGCAGGAACGGCTGCACACCAGGAACTTTTGCAAACTTGCAGAGCCCGAGGCTGGAGCACTAAGGGTGTAGCAGCACCAAGAGACGCTTACTCGGCTCTTCTCACGTCCACCCAGCCGCTTGAGATTAAATCAAAACACAGCGCACAGTGCGTCCTGGTACCTCAAAATCTATTTTTTTTCCTGTTACGGGGACGGGAAATGCGGGAGCGACTCAAATGCTATTGTTGGAGACGGCACTGGCGAGAGAGGCGCCAGCACCGGTGGGAATTGTGAAGCTACGGAGGCCTGAGAAGTGGCTGAAATGCTGCCGGACATCCACGCCAACACTGCCTGCCTCCTGACCCGGGTAAGGGAGGGGTAAGGGAGCCCTCCGTGCTCCACCGTGGTGTTAGGAACGGCTGATGGTGAAGCGTAGTTGCCCGCGGGGCACTCCTAATGGCAAGTTCCCCCCTGCCTTCCCCCCTCCCAATTTTGCATGTTTTAAACTAGGCCTAAATTTGGGGGGAGGGGCTTTATTTCATTTGATGCCTAGAAAACATGCTGGTACTTCCTATTGGGGGGGGGCGTATTGGAGAAACATGGTATTATGAAACAAATGAATTTCCACTCTATATCTGTAGCTGGAAAAAAGACTGAAGCTTTTGTCATGTTACATATGTTAATTGGTTGAGCACTGTTCATTTATAAGCAGATTTGCTCCATATATGTCACCTTTTTAGATCATTCTGGTGTCATGATAAAAGAGGTGAGGCTTGCTTTGAGAAAGGAAAATGAAAAAGTAGGATTACATTAATGGTTGCTTCACAGGAAGATTGCATTTTTATATTTATTGGACCCTCTCTGTCCATTAGCTAAAATGGGGCTTCTGCATATGACCTGCAAATTTGGGGACAACCACTAATAGGCAGCAGAGTTAGTCTTTTGCATCTCTCTGCTGCTACATAGCATCCATCTGGATTTTTGTGGTCCAGATCTTTAGGCCTAGTTAGCTTGAACTTCAATGTAAGAATAGGAGGAGGAACCTTGGTACAAATAACTGAAAGAAAAAGCCATTTGATATGAATCATTTTGATTGTTTGTTTTGAAACCAATATTGCTTATTGTTAACACTGGGTCATATTTTAGGGTTTTCAGGCATATTTCTTACCAACAGACTCCCACTGAAATCTGGAGGAGTAAATACGAATGAGAAAGCCAAGCAGAGATTTAAGAATTTATCACTATGCAAAACACTCATATGCATAATAATGTCCTGGCATCATGTTAAGTGTTTTCTTGCAAAATTATGCCTTGAAAACGTAATGGTAAAATAGCTTTGAATACTGTTCCCCAGCCAATTTTTGTTTTCCTAGTATGAGTCATTTCTGCTTTTCAGTACATCTATAAGTGAAGCAGTTTTGGGGAGAAATGTAAGACACTATATGTTCTTCTTTATAGCAGCAACCCTTTTCTATTATATGCCATTGCCCTCAAATCTACTTTTGTATGTAAAAGAGCAAATGAAGCAAAAATTTCAGTTACTAGGATTATATACTAGGATTATAAATGTTAAGCAGTAGACAATTTATTTGTATTCATTAATGGGAAAATTATGAGTAGTTATACTTTGCCAAACACAGTTCAAAGGTTTTCTTTCCATTCATGGATCAAGTGTTCTTTTCAGGACTCCCCCCTCCTCCCCCTCGTGCATGAATGCGTGGAAAGAGCCAGTATTCTGTAAGTTCACATGTACAAAAAAACATTATGGCCAGAATTGATTTAGGTAACTTTGCCTAAGGCCCTTGACTTAGATCCACAATTGACTCCAAAATTTGTGTTGCTAAGCAAGTTAGGTGAGTTTTGCACCATTTTATAACCTTTCTTGCCACAGTTTTGAAGTGAATCACTGCAGTTAAGTTGGTAACACAGTTGTTAAGTAACAGTTCTCAGAAGGTTGCAAAAATGTGACTCTGGGACATTGCAGCCATCATAAATCCATGGCAGTCTCCAAGAACCTGAATTTTGATAATATGACCACGAGAATGCTGTAACTTCATAAGGGTGAAAAACTATCATAAGTCACTTTTGTCAGTGCCACTGTAACTTCAAATATCATTATACGAATGGATGTAAGTCGAGGACTATCTGTATGGAGTTTTTGTAAATAGAGGTTGTAGTGCTTTTTTGTTCAAAATTTGTATCAATTAAAATGTCAGCTGCTATTCAAAATCTACACTGAGCAAAATGTGGCAAATTAAAAAGTGCTGTATGTCCTGCTGCTTTCTTCATTGTGAAGCACCAATGAGAAATCCAGCACACTCAACTGTCAGGATACATTATAATAGCACACAGGGAGGGTTTGTGGACTTTTTCCCCCTATGAACATCTAAAAAACTCAAGGGAAAAAATGTGTTTTTAAGGCTCCCACTTTCTACTATGTTATTAATGGCTGGAAAAGTTTTCAACCCAGTGGAATCCAAACAGCTACAAACAGCCTTTGTTTAAGAGTAGGTTACTTGAATTCATAAGTGAACCTATTATTTATTTTGATCAGTGAAAAACAGATGAGTAATGTCAAGAGATGTTCTTGGGCTTTTGTCTTAGGCATATGATAAGATCTTTGCCCAAACTGTTTGAAATAACACCTACGCTTCCACTAGAGGGGCATTCCTTCCAGACAAGGTTGTAATATGTTAAGAAGAGCAATTCCTGCAGTCCTTACATTTTGCAGGAGTGCCCAGCAGGGTTTATTTTACCACAAAGGCATTCTTTTGTAAGGGTGATGGCACAAAAATTAAAAAGTCCTTTCCTATTAACAAATAGAACTTGTGGATACTTTACCAGATGCCTCTTGACATGAGATGAAATGTTGTATCAGAGAATTGAAGACAGCTAGTCCTCAGGCAAGAATCCTAATTGGGATTGGAATTCCTGTTGCTAAGCAAAGCAGTCATTAAGCAAAAGATCATGTGCTTAGTTATGGCAGGCCAGATTGCAATCAAGAGGTCAGAACTGCACAGTTGTTAGGCTAGGACCTTAAATTCATCCTGCCTTGTGCAAATTGCCTCTATTTTAACCTTCCCCCATCTCTACCCTTTTGGCTGCCCTGCACTCCTCTGCCTGTTCCTGCTGTATTCCACCACCCCTCCCAGCTGAGCTTCTTGTTTTCTCTCTTTTGTGGCTGGGCCTGAGATTCCAGCTCTGGGCAAAGAGGAAGCAGGATGGAACCAGTGGAGGAGATAGGACAGGCCATCTTCTCCTGCTAGTGCAATAATTGATACCTGGCAGATTGTGAAGAGCAGCAGCAGCAGGACAGGCTGGAAAGGTGAGGCAGAGCACCTACATCACAAGGTGAAGTAGGAGAGATGGCAAGTCCCAGGCAAAGGTGGCAACTGTGGGAAGCAAAATTTTAGGGTGGCAGCAAAATTTTGGGGTGGAGGAAGTGCAGGAATGCGGTTTATGTGGGAAAGGCTCCTGGAGAACTGGCTTGCAGGCTACAACTGGGGGTGGAGGTGCGCCCAATGCCAACTGAGCCTATCTGCAGGCCCTCTGCTCATTGGCCTAACCCTCCTCCTGCAAAGCCTAGCAAAAGGTCAGCAGCTTCAAGCGCACTTCCAGGTCTTCCAGCAGCTTGCAAGCCTTGCATGCTCCGATTGTCAAATGAGAGTTCACTGCCCTGCTGTACTTGCTGTGCGTGTCCCAGGTGTTGCTTGACAAGCACCGGGTTCCCAAGCCAGTAGGAGGAAGAAAAAGCCAAAGGTTAACTGGGATGGCAGCATAGGTAGGCGGAGGACAAGGAGAGAGATAAGCAGTGAGAGAAGTTGAAGCAGAGGCTGTGCGTGAAGGCAGAAAAAATGTGACCCCGGGAGATCCTTTCAATGAACTCAATGAATTGATCCTTTCAATGAACTCTTTAAAGCATTAGGTTTTTTAAAATTTCTTGTAAGAAACTTCAGAATTAAGGTAGTGTATTTTCAGTTATTTTCTTAGAGTTCTTCGTACCGATAGTCCTCAACTTATAATTGATCATTTTATCTAGCATTCAGTTACGATGGACCCACCCATCCCAATTTGTATTTATGACCTGGTTTGAAAGTTCTGATTTACCCCCTGTAGTCACATGACCACATTTCAGGCACTGGGCAAATGATCTGCATTTATGGCTGTTTGCAGTGTCCCATGGTCATAATTTATGACATTTTTGTCAAAAACTGGTGTTTATTTCCAATTTTTGGCAAAACACGTCGCGGACATTACATTTGCTTTATGACTGAGGCAATCATTTAATGACTAGAGATTCATTTAACAACCATGGTGATTTTATTTTATTTACATTTCGTGTTTCTAGACAGCCCATCTCATTCAGGGAGGGACTTGCTTAAACACAACCAAGCAAAACAAGTTTGTAAAACTGGGTGATGAACTGCTTTACGACTGTAGTGACTTACAACCATGCTTCATTATGGTCACAATTCAAGGACTATCTATAGTTTAAGAACAAAGTACAGTTTTGAAGCTATAACCTCCTCCCGAAGAAATGTGACTGATTTCTGATATTAATGCTGGTCCCATCCAAGACAAGAGTACAGCTTGCCTTCTGGGGACAAACTATTGCATGAATATTATATATTGTGCCACATTTTATTTGGCTACTTTTTATTAGGGCATAAAAACTCAATTTTTAAAGTTTTCCTCCATCCCTAAAAAAGTGTTTTTATTGTTTTGCTTTTTGAGTATATATTATTTTGAGTATAATTCTTGCTTAGATCAGCACTGCTTTTTTTAATATATGAATTTAAGTGACACAATATGTGTCTGTTATAGCTTGCAAACTCTCTGGCTCTGTTCACTTTTAAGTGACTACTTTTGAAATTTTATTTCTCCTTATAATTTCAGGTTGAAGTTTTAGCCTCGGAGGATGCTTCATTTGGACTCAAGGTCTGTAGATGATGACATTTCTTTTCTTGGGTACTCTTAAGTGTAAAACAGCTGGTTTAATTTTATATAAGAACATTTACTTTTTCCTGAAAACTATATCATTAATTCCTATCCCAAGTAATATTTTGAGATCACTTCACTCACAATGGCATTTCATACTGTGTTTCACTTTTTTTCTCAATAAATTTTCTTTGCAAGAGATCAAGTTGGAATATGAGAACACATTAGAAAGTAAAGCTAATCACCTTTTAAATATAACATTTTATAGAGGATGGATTTTGTTTTGTAGTTTACTAATATGGTTCATGGGGACGTGGTGGCTCAGTGGCTAAGATGCTGAGTTTGTCAATCAGAAAGGTCGGCAGTTTGATTCCTAACATTGCATAACGGAATGAGCTCCCGTTACTTGTCCCAGCTTCTGCGAATGTAGCAGTTTGATAGCATGTAAAAATGCAAGTGGAAAAATAGGGACCACTTTGATGGGAAGGTAACAGTGTTCTGTGCGCCTTCAGTGTTTAATTATGGTGACCACATGACCACAGAGACATCTTCGGACAGTGCTGGCTCTTTGACTTTGTAATGGAGATGAGCACTGCCCCCTACAGCCAGAAACGACTAGCATGTATGTGCGAGGGGCACCTTTACCTTTACTTTAATGTGGCTCATGCCTTTGCACTGAGAACCAGAAGATGATTTCTGAGCACTTTTGCAGTTCTCGCATGCCTGATACTAAATATCTGACAAGATAACTTTTTAAGGTTTTAGATCAAAGGTCTTCAAACTTGGCAAGTTTAAGACTTGTGGACTTCAACTCCAAGAATTCCTGAGCTAACATGACTGGAGGAGGAATTATGGAAGTTGAAGTCCACAAGTCTCAAAGCTGTCAAGTTTGAAGACTCATTTTAGATTTACTTTTACAAATATTAGCTTTATTTGTCATTAATGAAATTAGGATCTTATTTTTTTAATGGATGTCCTTAATGGTAAATTTTCCATAGGCTACATAATGGACTAGGGAGAAAAAAGATTGAATAATGGAAAGGAGTAGACATCTGAAAACCTAATCTTAAATCATGAATTTTCTGTTGTTAAATAGCCATATGATATAATACGTCAGAAAGGTATAGAAATTGAGTAATCACCAAAGTAGAACAATTGGTTGGAAAAGAATAAAGCTCAACATTCATGATGAAAAACTATGCACATAGTTAACACTGGGGGGGGGGGGAATCAGAATTACCACTTTTTTAGTTAGTAAATATTTATGACACTGATTTACTACCGTTGTATTGTGTTGTGATATCTGGGAAACTGAATTAAAATAAATTATTAAAAATAAATAGAGCTGCTCCAAAATGGTTTGAAGTGTTTAACATATGGTATTCCATAGTATTTTCTAGTTTGTATTTAATACGCAGCAGGCATGCAGAACATTCACTGAATATTTAATAAACCTGGAGGGTCAGCTTTTGCAAACTCATCTCCATAATCCTTCATGCTAGCTGAGTAAACAGAAGTATTATTGAAGATTATTGTAGCCAATAGCTCTCATTGTGTGACCCATTTTGGAAAAGACTGTTACTATTTTAAGGTTAAAGTTGCACTTTGGGAAAGATACTTAGATCAATTTGTATGTGGCACAAGCTGGGTATTTGCCAAGTAAAATTTTCACTTTCATTTAAATGCACTTATTTCAAGCTCTGTCTGTTTGGCATTAACAAATAAGTGACTTCAAAGTCACATTCTGGGTTGGCTACTACAATAGATGACTAAGCTAGAACATATAATAAATATTTTCTAAAAGGAAATATGCATAGAATGCTTTCATGAATAAGCAATTCACCAATCCTCATATGACAGCCACTTCAGGAATAATGTTGCTTTTGCTGTTCTGAATGCATATACCTTATCAGGATCTCAGTGACAATAAGGTAAATCCTCTTCTCTTTTTAGTCCTATGTAATGTTTCTGAACATGCTTATTTCATCACATTTCATGAGATTCTGACATCCCTGCTTCTATCAAATTGTTGCTTCCTTATGTTATAAAAATAAATAATTCAGTCCAATTTATCTTCCATAATCATTTGTGTAATTGACCTCCAAATATGAGATTATAAACTTGTTGCATCAATAATTAATAAACAAGCATGGAGTATTTGTTGATTTTTTTCAAAAAGATCATTGGTTTTTAGCTTATTTTTTATTTTCTGATATGGCGCTGGGGGAGAGGAAGAACGGTTGTGTCAAGTAACTTATTTTTTAACTTAAAACTTCACTAGATATTGCACATACTTTCTATATTATTGTATCCAGTGCTTTCTATTTTCCCCCCTGAACAATCAACATTTTATTAACAATACCACCACATTTTATTAGCCATTTTCTTTTTAATCTTCTACTGATGGTGCTTCAAGACATTTTGCAACTGCATTTTGCAAACCTAACATGAAAAATCTTCATATAGGCAGAAAGCCTTTTTGTACATTCAGAGCTCAACTGCTACTACCTTCATCATACCTCCTATTGCTGTTTCCTTCAGCAGCTTGCTTCATTTCACTGTTTGGTAGAACTGGCCCAGCTCCCTACAGGCAAAGATTCATCCAGAATAAGCCAAGAAATTCTTAGCGAAATGAGGCCTAGTTGTGGGAAACAAATACACTTTAACATATCGAATAGCCAGTGTGTATTGTGTAAAAACAACACAATTGTTTCTAAGCTATGAAAACTAAATTTTATATAAATAGTCCTAAATCACCATGTTAATATCTTTCAGTTTGAAAGAATTAATATTATATAACTGAATTTCTAGTAGTTTCATATGAACTGCCTGATCTGCCTTTAAATATTTTTGGAGAACTAATGAAACAGACTTTCATCCAGATTTTCTCAAAATACTATTTTGAGAATAAATAGATGACAAATTATTTTCATGGATGCGTTCTTTGTAGTTAAAAATGGGCACTAACCTTTTTTTAATTTTAGTCAATGCTATTCTAGAGTTTGTCTTCCTTTAGTTCTTAATTGTAAATAAATCCTTTATTTCGAGGCAGTGTGAGTGACTTGGTTTATTGTATAACGTGAACAGTTACCTATAGGTATATAAATAAAGCATATGGTTACCTATCTATAGTAATATATAGTTACCTATATATTACTATAAATAGGTAACCATATGCTTTATTTTTATATATTTTAAGGAATATTTTGGTATTTGTGTTGAATTTATATTTTAAATTCAATTTATATTTCAAATTCAACACAAAAATTTTTTTTGCGAAAGTGACTGCCTGCAAAGGCTTCTGGATTGGGGTTGGAAGGAGAAAGCAGAAACAGTATGTTCCGTCCCATATTTGAGTAGACCATGTTGCCTGGATAGACTGGTTTCACCAAAAACACTTACTTTGCTATTTATTAAAAGTTCCGATTAAAGAAGGCAAACAACAAAGCAAATCCTAAATATTTCCATTTTTTGTCACCAGACCATTTCCATAAGATACCACCACTATGTTTCATCAACTTCTGTAAAAATAATTATAAGCAGTTTTTAATCAGTTGGTTTTCACTATGAAGGGCCAAAGTTTTTGGAAATTTCAAGTATCATCACTAGAAAAAGGCAACTTTATTATTTTCTGGAATTTTGCCATGATGTTTTTTGGATTTTGTGATTGCGAACATATTCATATTATTACTAAGAAAGCTGAATGAACAAATCCGGAGGCTCAAGCTACACTTTTACCATTTTTTTTCCTTCTGTTCAGTCATGTCCAATTCTCAGCCACTGCCTGGAAAAAATGTCTTGGCAAGCTTTTTCAGGAGTGGTTTGCCATTGCCTCCTTCCTAGGGCTGTGAGAAAATGATTGGCCTGAGGTCCCCCAACTTGTTGGGTGCCTAAGATGGGACTAGAACTCACATCTCCTGGCTTTTGGTTTGATATCTTGACTACTATACCAAACAAGCTCTCTCCTTATACCCTGGTATGATTTTAAAAACCATAAAAAATATATCATTTCCGCATCAGAGTTATATATTTTATATTTATACCAAACTTCAATTGACATTATATACTTATTTGAGAAGAATTTGACCAGTTTTCTTTAGTTTAATTTTCTTTAAGGTCATGATACAAAATTCAATATAGATGATAATTTTCTGTGCAGTATAACTTTCTACAGCAGATAATAGGACCTTACCCATTGAAGAGAAAAAATAGAATGTAAATAAACAAATAAGTTGTGCTCACTTCAAATTAATGAAGATTAAAAATAAGTTTTCAGGACCTGTTTTTCACATATTCAATCAGTGTTCCATATAAACTTCAGATAGCAGAAATACAGTATCTGATTGTATGTATATACATCTGTATACTTCATACCATCACTCATTTTATAACCACCTATTTCCAGTGTTGATTTCTCAAATAGCTATATGGAGTGACAGTTTCTGCAGAAATCTGTATGTTCATATTTCACATAAATATCTCATAGCATTTTTCATGTAGGTTTAATAGGTATACAGCTATATTTTTATGGCTGATAAGAATCAACATTTCTTCAACATCTATCTCCAAGTGTCTCTTTTGAACTTAAGATGATTGTGTGATGCATATCTTCAAAAGGAAGAGGTCCTTCATAATTTTCTAGGAATCCATCTCTATACTTCACCAACCTAAAATTCAGACACACACAATGCAGTTAGTTTTCTTTTGGGAAAGCACAATTTTTACTAGATTAAATTACCCTGTCCTGGAAATTTATTCAATGTTATATATGCATGCCTGCTGCCATCTGCTTTCTGTGATCTACAAATAAGTCTTCTCATATAGCTATATTTTCTCCACTCCTTGGAACATAAATAAATGCTTGCAAGATTTTACACTGGGCATTCTTAAACCTTCAGTGCTAACCTGAATAAAGAAAATCAGGTATCAAAGTTAGACAATTCCAAAAGTCACTTACTACAGGAAAAATGCAACATAAAAACTAGTAGAATGATATTTGTGCCTCCTGCTATCAGTATTTTTAAATTAAACAAGATCTGCAGTTTATTCTGGGCAATTGCTCTTCTCTAAGCCCAGTGTCCCATACTTGGAACAGCTACTTAACATTAGCAATGTCAGTCTGAGATATAAACCTCAGCAATTCATTCCTTCAAGAAACTTCCAACAACAACTTATAACTCATCCATCATACCCTTTATCTGTGTGGGCAATACAGTACTATGACAGAGCCAAACCACATTAGCACTAATTATTTATGTTGCCTTCATAATGCCTAAGTTAAAATATATTGTCATATGCCAAAAGAGATGTTGCTCCTAAATAGCAGAAGGAAGAGATCAAGAAAGGAGTTGAACTGTGATTGCAGAGGTGTATACTCAAGTCTACCCTGAACATCCTCGGCACTGAGAATTTAAGGATGACTCTGGAGGGGGAACCACCTTTATTTGCATCACTGAACACCATCAGCATTGACAAAATCACCACCATCTTATTGCAGAAAGCAACTTTACTTCGAACAGTTTGCATCCTGGGATGATATCTAACATTATGAAACAACAATATCTGCCAATCTAGGTCCTTGGGAAGGACTTGATAGGTGGGCAAACATGTCAAATCCAGTCCAAACTTCTGCTGACTGTGTGACCAACCATAATAATATTAGCTACACATATATCCCACCTTTTCCCGAGAAGGAAAGAAAAGTCATTATGATTTTGTTGTTGCTACGATTGCCATTGTCATTAAAACATATTTAAAAGTTTTAACATTAATAGGGTCATGTTTATGTGGCAGGCCACTGTTCTAGACCACTCTTGAGTTTCAAAATGAGAGTCTAGCATACATTTTTGAGTTAGCATTCAATAATAATAAGAGAAATAATTTGGTTGAGGCATCACAAGACAAATTGGAAGACTGGTAATTCTAGTCTAGTCCTGCCTTTGGCATCAAGTCAGCTGGGTGGCCTTGGACCAGTCATTCATTTTCAGTCCTAAAAACCAGGCAATGCCAAACCACTTCTGAAATCTTGCCAAGAAAACTACAGGGACAAGTTCAAGCTGTTGCCAGGAGCCAATACTGACTTGGAGGCACTCAGGAACACATTCAGCAAAAAAAAAATATTGATTGCAGAACAGAGACTTAAATAGATTAGAAGTGGCCAGCTCTATTTTCTTTATTTCAAGAAATTAATGTCTGAACGTTTATTTTAAAGTATAACAAATATATATTTTTTATTACTATGCAATATTTTCAAGCAAGTTAGCATTATTTTCTGCAAGGAGCAGTTAAAGTAGTCTCTGCTTCTGCCATCTGCTGGCTACTGACATAATGTACATCTTGAAAGGGAAGTGCCATTTTATTAAATCTAATTAACCTTTATCATATTGATGTTTCAAGTATTACTTTTGCTGATTTGTTGATGAGTGTGTTCTTAAATTATGCTTTTACACTTGTTCTTAAATTATGCTTTGCAGTAACCTGGCATGCAACTTCAATAATATTACACAGGTGTGAAAACAGATTGCTGGTTACTAATCATTTTATCTGAAAAAGACAAGATTTGGAAACACAATTTCTTAGATATTGTTCTTTTTAGAGTTTAATAACATAACATAAATATTTAAAAAATTAAAAATGTCATTAAGACATCATCTTAATCTGACATTGTAAACCGGTCAGGGAGTGCTGTATAGCGCTATGGAGCTTAGACTTATATAAGTCGAAGTGCTAGTGCTAAAATCTTATTCTGCATCATTTTTGAAGATTTTGCAATGTGTGTATTTTAAGAAGTATATAATTATATTGATAGTTGGAATACTTAGGTGGAAAGGTGCTGAT
This sequence comes from Laticauda laticaudata, assembly GCA_004320025.1. Classification (NCBI taxonomy): domain Eukaryota; kingdom Metazoa; phylum Chordata; class Lepidosauria; order Squamata; family Elapidae; genus Laticauda; species Laticauda laticaudata. Next base: position 25,471 of record BHFT01011299.1, read on the forward strand.
TTCTGATCCTGATTTTGTGTTGGCTATTTCAATGTGAATCCTACATTTTATGATAATTTGGCAGAAATATTGTGCTTATACTGTCATTGAGGAAGATTGTCTATTTTTTGCTGAGTACAAAATTACTTCAAAATATGCTCCAATATAGCAAAACAAAAGTGTATAATTTTTTGTGTAGTTATTTAGCTACCTTCAGATGCTGTTATTTTAAAAGAAAAAAATGAACAGGAAGTTGAGCTTTTTTCTGTGTAGTACTGTGATTTTCGGTTGTTTTCTATCAGTGCTAAGCAATGTTCCTTTTTTAGCCACAATGAATTAAAGGGTAAAGGTTTATTTTTTATTTTGGGAGGAGACAGGGAGAGCATGTGTTCTATTAGAATGGAAGCAGAAATTGCAATAAATCTGGGAAGAAGGATATTTAAATAGAGGAATTGTGGACATCAGTGATATGTCCATTTTAGAATTAAAAAATTCTAAACTATGTTTTAATGCAAATGAATTAATCTATCTCTCTTAAGCTTTCATGCATCCATAAAAAATAAAAATAGAACAAAAGCCACATCAAAATCAGTATAATTATAAAAATACATAATAATAAAACTGTTTTTCAGTCAATGGCCTCTTGGAGGAATGAGGTCTTATAATGTGGTAACATTTCTCTGGAACTGGTTATACAATTTTGGAGCTGTTAAATAAATCTTATCAACTTGCCATTATTATCTGCATCAGATAAGCTTGAAATACCCAACCAAAGCTGGAGAATAGCTTCCATTTATCAAATGTGTCTTTACTGGGCAAATAAGTAAGGCTGTAGAATCTAAAAACACTTTCTTAAGCCCAAAAGCATAGGTGGCCCCAATTAAGGTTTATATGGTTATGCTGCCAAAATGAGATAGTGTTAAAAACCTTGTGCCCCAACTCTTATGAGGAGTTTTCAGGATTATAATCTACTCATGAAAAATTCACACAATAATAAATTGGTCATAAAGGTTCTTCGAGATGTCTTGTTGATTTTACTGCAAACTACTACCATCTGAAAACTCATTTTTGAAACCTTAATAAAATATTTTGCAGGGCTTTGATTACTTTAATTTCCTCTTTAAGAGTAAATGCATTTAGATACAATGCAGTTTTCTTGCAATCCTGTTTCTTCTTACTAATGAGCAAATCCCACTGAATTTAGTGGGTTTAACTTCTGTATAAGATAGGTACAAGATTCTTATCCTACCTTAGTTGAACATAGAATAAGGGCAAGATTTTTTTTTTAATTAGCTAGGTCACTTTTGAATAATCTCATTTCCAGACTTTAAGTCATTAGACTACATTGTCCAAATTAAGAAAAAAACATTTATTTTAGTGCAGAATCTTTTCAGCTCACAAATCACATTCAACTGGATTAAAAGGCCTGAGAGATTTCATGCTATTCAATATAACCGTCTTTTGAATTTGGAGGTTACATTCTCTATGCTTCAAGGAAGCCTCTGTAAATGATCCCCCAGTGTTATTCACTTAGGTCCTAGAAGAAGTTGAAATAGTTTGTTTGGAAAATGTATAAGCCACCTACCCTGTTAATGGTCCTAAAGTTATATCCTTTTTTTATATCCTATAAAAATCGCTAGACACAATAAAAAGCATAACAGGTAAATATTAAAATAGTAACATTAGAACATGAAACAGCTTGTTTAAATAAATGTTTTAATTTTGAACCTTCTGTATCAAGAAAGAGCTTATTAGAGTATTTATTGCTATATTATAATAACAAAACAGCCAAAATGGTAAAATTCTCACCAATGTTTTATTTCAAATTGATTTCTTTTTCTGTCACCAATGCCCAATTTGTGCTTTGAAAGGGTATTTCTTCATTATTTCAGAAGGGTTTTATTCTGAGAAATGTTTATCTTTTCCTTAGTCTCCTCCCTTCCAACCTTGACACTTACAATGTATGATACTGTGGATAGTAAAGAGACTAGCTGGTTGAAAATAACATTTTTAGAGCTTTAACTATAAAGTGTTTTTCAGCTGTTATAGTAATAGTAAAAAAAGCTTGTATGTTCCTGGAATGTGTTTGATTCTACCCTGCAGTGATTCATTGTGGATCTCTTTCCTAGATAAGTGCTTATTTCTTGTGATCAGGGAAAATGCTGTACACCTTCGGATTCATTTGTGTCTATTCAAGCTTGTACTGTAGGCAGTTTTCGATAGCTCTCTTCGAATTAAAAAGCGATTTAAGCTCAGAAGGTGACTGCAAATATAAAAAGGCCTTTGGCTCCCCTGTCAATCCATAGTAAATTTAAAAATATATTTCAGATCCTACATGCCACTTGTTCTAAGTTCACCTTGCACTTGATATCCTGCCAAGAGTCATTAGAATGCAGTGGGATATAAATGAGGTCAATTGATAATTTTTAACTTCCTACTGCAAGGATTATTCACTTTGGAACTTTGCAGGTTTTTTCCTAATAAGACTCCAGATGATTTTGTCGTAATACTTTTTATTATATGCCTTGTTTGTGCTATTCTTAGATGGCAGCTGCATGCATGCATTTATAGCAAGGTAACCCGTGTCAAGAGGCATCCGTGTATCAGCATTCTGGATCTTGGGCAGTCTCCACATTTGTAAATGCAGGGAATTAGTTATGACTGTCTGCCCCAAACACCTGATGAATCCTGCAGGCTAAGTGAGGATGCTTGGGGATTTTCTCACCAACATGGCAGGATGTTAAAAACTAGATGGGGCAAAAGAAACTCATATTAAATCCTAGCAAAATATACAGAAACATATTAGCTCCAGTTCTGTTCTGGTTATTGCTCTAGGCAGGGACATACAGTACTTACTCCTGAAGGGGTGATCTGTGGCTATGAGGTTCTGCTGGATTCACACATCCTGTCCTACAGCTGCTCACAACAAAGAAAATACAATTACAAAGATTTGCAAAGGTTCAAAGAAGGCAAGTTTATTGCTGTGGGAAAAGAATTAGGTAACAAAATTTGGAAATGGAATATGTGTACCTTAGCCCTCATAGAAGTTACAGTTGGCAAAAGCCAGTAGATTTATGGATGTAATTTCAAGTGGCACACTCAATCTATAAAGCCTTATGTGGCGGGGTTCCAGATTTTTTTAGGAACTTCCTTCTTCGAGAACCGGGGCCTGTTCTGTGGGGTCATCAGGGGGAGGAATGCTTAGGTTTCTGACTCTGAAAGGTGAGAAGGTCAGACTCGGCAAATTTTTTTGTTTGGCTCAATGCTCTGGAACAGTATTGATTAGTAGTGAGTTAATTATGAAAAATGTTGTGATCAGTTTCTTGGATGATTTATCAGATTTTATGATATTGATGTTGGAAACCACCTGAAGTTTTGGGATATGGGTAGTATATAAATAAATCTAAGGCTAAGAGCTCAGTAGAAAGACTAAGTGAACATATTTATATTTATTTCCTGTTGTAATGACGAGACAGTCAGGTTGATTGATCATGAAGAATTGGATCGTGATGATCTTTGTTGGAGTCTAGTCTTGTATTTATACACATTTTTAGTTATCCTCCATCATTGGTTAACTTTGGTCACTGCTCAACTTTCGTTACTGTTTATCACAGTAATCCATACAATTAATTATCTCCAGTTAAAGACTAACATATGTCTACTTCCCCTCTCTAATCCTCCTTTAGATTAGTGGCTTTGTTTGCCTGAGTTGTATTTACTTGGAAACATTCTTTATCTGAGGTTTGCCATCCAAGATTAGAACATTCCTGCAATTACAACTCTACATATCCTCGTTTTTAAATGGAGGATTCAAAGATTTATGAATGTATCACAATTGTAGAGGATTAAGAGAGGGGGAAGCAGGATGAAANAGAAAAACTGTCTGAACCAAGACAATCAGGGAGCCAATTGGTTAGCCACTCAAAAGGTGAGTAATGAGCATGGATATTATTTTGAATGTATGATTGTAAATTGGCAAGCTCATCTTCAATAGTTTTATTCAAATAATGAAAATGCACAGCACATCCACGGCGTCCATCTAACGTACAGAACCCTTCCTGATGGGATAAAAGATAGTCTATGGCAAAACGTTGCTGTAAGACATCTTGATTTAAGTCTTCTATTTCATGCTGCGAATCACGAATAATAGCAGTGGTAACATTGATGGATTTTTCAAGTCTGCAGATGAGACCAAGAATAGATCGTCTATTTTCTTGAGCAATTATGCCAGGATAAGAGCCGAAAGTAAGGACTCCTGTGACGGCCCCTGCCAATGCACGGCCAAATGTAGAACCAGAAGACAATTGTGTGTCAATAATGACTTAATCATTACATGTAGGCCCTAGAGAGCACGGACAATAGCCCGGGCTTGAGATAATAAAATTTTAAATTGCTTTGCAAGCAATTTGGCATTTTGATGAAAATAAGAATGACTAGCAAAAGGGTCAGCAAACAAAGATGCAACAAGCTTTAAGGATTCATCTGCCTTCCGATTTCCTTCAGTCAAAGAATTAGTAAAGGGGGTATGACTTTGAATGTGTTCTACATACAAAGATTACAAGCGAGTTTCCAAACTATTTTTTAAAGATAAAAACAAGGATAACAAGTTCTTATCCAAAGATAGAGCACAATAAGAAAAGGGAAGAAATTGCATAGCTAAATACAATATTGTTATCAACATTCAAGTTAATAGGTTGGATCATTGAACAATTGTAAAGCCAAAATCAACAGTGCCAGCTCAGCACGTTGAGCTGAAGTCTGCTTGGAAGTAAATTTAGAATACCATTGTTGAATCTGCCAGACCACCACCACCCATGCAGGTGATCCATCAGTAAAGACTGTAAGAGCTTTTAGAAATGAGGTTTCGCACAAAAATGGAAGAAAAGGCCGATTTAAAGCAGTAGTAACCACTATTTCTAGGATCCTTGGGTAAGTAATACAAGAAGTTTCCCACATCCGGTGAAAGGCTATCTGATATGATTCTGAAATCATCATCTAATGCTCATGTTCAACTTTTGTACGAGTGAAAGCTATGCTAATGAATCCTGTCCTGTAAGATGTAAGGCTCGTGTTTACGACCTTTAATTCAAATCCCCTTAATTGCTGTATGATAAGGATAAAAAGTTTCTAGCGCGGTAGTAGCTGACAAATTAATCCATTCAATGCTAAGGTTGACCGCCTGCTTGCCCGGGACGCATTAGAAATAAAGACACCCGTACCTTGGTAAGGTGTAGTGGGCAATCTACAGTCTAAGCACAAATTTCTGTTGTTAAGGATGTTATCCTGTCCATATACCGATGCTTAAACTTATTCAATATTTCTCTGAAGGCATTGTTCTTTGAAGATCAGCTAATACAACTAGATTCTCTGGTGATTGTGCTCCCTTCAAAGACTGAAATAGGCAAATATCATCACCAGTTGTCAATGTATGCCCCATTAATAATGCCAAGTAATTTTTGCCAATGTACTAATGTATATGATTTCTGTACTGTTAATTCAGGAAGAATTGAATGAGGAATGTGCAACATCTATTGGCCCTCAGTAGGCATAAGGTTCTCCCTTTTGAATTTGTCGGAGGCTAATATACAATCCTGTTTGTACCACAATATCCGTTAACTCTTTTAACAACTTAGATTCATCAAAATCCAGGGCTGTGTCATTCAATATATCATCCAATTAATGATAGACTAAATAGGAAAGGAAATATTCCGAATGGGTTGAAAGGTATTTATTATCCAGAAATATTGACAAAAGTGTAAGGAATTAAGCATCTCTGAGCAACACTCGCCAATGATATCGTTTTGTGAGCATGCTTTATTAAAAACTTGGAGATAAATGCAAATTTTTCTTTGTTTGAGACTGCCAGAATGTGTAGAGTAAAAAAGCAATCTTTAAGATCAACTACACCAATAATTTTATAAAAATTAGGAATAAGTTAGGATTTGTGAAGGACCCCATGGGTTGGATAACATATTAAATCATGAGCCGAAATGCCCATTCCCATTTTTTCTTTTTTATAACAAAAACAGGAGTTATTTCCAAGGACTATATAGAAGTTCTATATGACCAGCAGCCAATTGTTCTTGAAACCCTTGTAAAGCAGCGACTTTTCCCTTGATAATGGCCACTGTTCCACCCAAACCGTGTAGAACAGAGCCATTATAAGAGGAAGAGCCATCATCAAGAATCAAATGGGCATTAAGAAGAGAAAGGATATCACGGCCCCAAATATTAGTATGAATATCTAGAATGTATGGTTGTAGGAAAAAGGACTTACCAGCAGATGTTAACATTAATTTCTTGAACACTCTGCCAGGCAGCTGTAGAACCTCCTATTCCCCCCAATGAAGAAACTGTTGTTTTTGGCCCACTATACTGGCCACTGTAAGACAAGATGACAGTAACATCAGCTCCAGTATCCAATAACCCTTGAAATGGTTGTTTATTAAGAAAAGGTTAACAAAGACTGAGAGGAGTTCAGCTGATGAAGTAAGCCTACAGATAAAGAAGTTGATCCCAATCCTGCATCCTCATGATTACCTATACCAGGAGATAGAATTTATATGAAAGAAGAAGCAATTGAACACAGAAGAATTATAAGAAAGAACCTGAGGAAGATTCACCCAAATCTGAATCATGAGGATACCAGTTCATCTGAATCTATTACCTCAGGACAACCAAAATAGCTCTTTTGTGTGCAGCAAGAACGAGGCAAAATTCAGACCAACTAAATCCTCGAAGAAAAGGGACCTTAATTGAGATGGAAACATTTCAACTTCCATGGAATTTAAACTCAGTTATCCTCTTGAAGTGAATTAAATCGAGTCCCAGCGCTACCGCCTGTGGCTTGGGAGGCGAAGTGAGAGAGAGCTGGAGGAGTCCGTAGTAGTGATGGAAAGGCACGCTTTGGATTCTAGGTGGGTGCCACACATTGTCTGTAACTGCCTTTTGAAACTCTCCTTAAGATCTGATAAGGCAGACTTTCCCATTCTGTACTTTGCTCAGTCCAGCTGTGCCCCTGACCAGGACGATATTGTACTGGACAAACAGACAGTTCTGCCATCTCTGTTCCTGAGACAGAGGCATCCTTTTTACAAGTCTCTTCCATTTTCTGAAAAGAACACTGAATAATAGAGTCAGAGCGCTTTTGCCCTGGTATCTGCAGGAGCTGAGGGAATTGACGATATATATTCAAGTGAAGAGGGGGACAAATGACAGCATTTGTTATAACCATGAAGGATGGAGGTGTTAGAAAGAGAAAGTTGTGACAAATTTTTCAACTGCCATGCCTACATAAATGCCCACAGCTGCAAAACTTCTATTTTTGCTTGAGGTTCAGTATGCAATGTTTCCCAATACTTTTCCCAATCAGTTAATTTTAAAGACCCCTTTCGGAGTACATAGGCACTGAGCGCAAATCTCCTGGACCAGCCTTAAGAGATTTCTCTCTGTGGTACCCGGTATTCTTCTTCTTTCAACAATAATACACTATTTGCCACTCTACATGCTTCCTTGTTCCCTCAGAAAGCGAAGACCCCATAACTTACAGAACCAAAGGTTGAAGAACCACAAAGAGTTGAAGGTGCCACCAAATCTTGCCGATGAATGAGAGGGTCCTGTTCTTGGGACCACTTGTTCATTGATGAGGCAGTCAAGTTAGATTGATCATGAACACTGATCAGATGATCTTTATTGACGTCTAGTCTTGCATTATACAACATTTTAGTATCTCCATCTGTTAACTTTGGTTACTGCTTACTTTTGTTACTGTTTAGCCACAGTAATCCATACAATTAATTATCTCTAGTTAAAGACTAACATATGTTAACTTGCCCTCTCTAATCCTCCTTTAGATTAGTGACTTTTGTTGCCTGAGTTGTATTTACTTGGAAACATTCTTTATCTGAGGCTTGCCATCCAAGATTGGAAACATTCTTACGCAATTACAACTCTATGCGTATTCACACTAACTCTCAGTTATCTGAGCCCTGTATGGCCTGGTCCATAAGCGCAGTGTTGAGGTTAATTCCCGTTAGGAGAATGAGCGCGCATACGGAGACGTATTTGAGAGAAGTGTTTGAATAATATACACACAGCACACAGATACACTGTACAGTAAATGTAGATTTATTTTACTTTCAATAAATGTTTAAGCAAAGTTCAAAATACAATCCAAAGTCATTCCCAGGTAAATCAGTCAGTTTTCAATCCAGGGAAAATCCAACAACAAAGTCCAGTGTCAAAAACAGTTCAGTATCAGACTTACATCAAATCAATGAATATCAGTCAATTAGGAAAAATGGAGGAACAGCAATACTTTTCAACAGAAGGAAACAGAGACTGACTCACACTCTCTTCTGAGACTAAGACTAAGACAAACCAGGTTTCTGTCTCCATCTTATGGCCATTTAAGAAACCACATCTAATTACAGTTTTGTATTTTCTTAAAGATAACAGTTTTAAAATGGTTATCCTGGTTTATATATTTCTAACCCAAATACCTGTTGGGTGAGTTATATTCCAAACAAATCTCTTCTTAAAAATCTCCAGGGATGGAGCACCAACAACTTCTAAAGGCAAGCTGTTCCACTGATTAATTGTTCTAACATGAAACATCTCCTAAGTTCTGGGTTGGATTTCTCTCTGTTAAGCTTCCATCCATCATTTTTTGTCCTGCCATCGGGAGGAGAAACTTTGGAGAATAGATTGACCTCTTCCTCTCTGTCCCTCAAACATTAGAAGACTGCTATATCACCCATACTGTTCTATTACACTAGACATTCCTTGTTCTCACAACCATTCATCATATACTCTCCCTACTTACTCCCTACTCCACTCTATCTACTTATTTTTATTGCTCTTCTGGGAAGTCTTATTATTCAGTTGCTAAATCTTGCTTAATTTCCTGCAAACTCATGAATAGCACACCAATGTCCCCCCATCCTCCACTGTCTCCCAGATTTTGCCCAAACCCATGCTCAGTACATCAGTGACACTATTTAACCATCTCATCATCTGCTGTCTTCTCCTTTGCCTTCTATTTTTGTAACATTAGAGTCTTTTCCAATGAGTCCTGTGTTCTTATTTGGAGTTCAAAATATTTGGGCTTCAGGTTCTGCCCTTCAGAAAGTCAGGGTTGGTTTTCTTTAGAGTTGTAGTCCATGTAGTCCAGGGGAATCTCAATCGTCTCCAACACCATAATCCAAAACATCAATTCTTTGGCACTTTGCCACCTTTAGGTTCCAACTCTCAAAGCCACTGGGAAAACCATAGCTTTGACAATACAGACCTTTGTTGGTAAGATAATGTATCTGCTTTTTAATATGCTGTCTATTTTTGCCATTAATTTCATGGCTGCAGTTGCCATCTGGAGTAATCTTGGAGCCCAAGAAAATAAAACCTGTCTTTGATTCCATTTCTTCCCCTTATATTTGTCAGGAAGTGATGAGTCCTGATGCCATGATCTTAGTTTTTTTTAAATATTGAGTTTTGAGCCAACTTTTGTATTTTCTTCTTTCACCTTCATCAAGAGATTCTTTACTTCCTCTTCATTTTCTCCCATTAGAGTGGTATCATTTGCCTATCTTAGGTAGTTGATATTTCTCCTAGAAATCTTCTGGCTTGTGATTCATCCAGCCTGGCATTTCTCAAAAGTACTCTACGTATAAGTTAAATAAGCAGGGTGACATTGTACAACCTGGTTGTCATCTTCTCCATATTTTAAACCAATCTGTTGTTCTATGTCTGGTTCTAACCATTTCTTCTTGACCTGTATTACAGATCTTTCAGGAAACAGGTAAGGTGGCCTGGAACTCCCATCTTTTTAAGAACTTTCCAGTTTGTTGTGATTTACACAATCAAAAGTTTAGAATAATCAGTGAAGCAGAAGTAGATGTTTTTCTGGGACTCCCTTGCTTTCTCCATAATCCAATAAATGATGGCAATTTGATCTCTAATTCAAAGTGAAGCTCTTTGAAACTCAGCTTCTACTTCTGATATTCTCAGTTCACATATTGCTGAAGCCTGGCTTATAGGATTTTGAACATGACCTTGGTAGTATGTGAAATCAATGCAATTGTACAGTAGTGGAACATTTTTTGGCATTGTCCTTCTTTGGAATAGGAATGTAAACAGACCATTTCCAATTCTATAGCGATTGTTGAATTTTCCAAATTTGCAGGAAAGTACAGCACTTTAACAGCATCATCTTTTAGGGTTTTAAATAGCACAGGTGGGATACCATTACCTCTACTATATTTATTATTAGTAGTGCTTCCTAATACAAAGCATATCCATCCTCACCTTATGTTACCAGTGTCAAATACATACACAATAAAGTATAAACAAAAGTTAGCTATTACAGGAATGAAATGTTTGAAAAAAGTTGCTGGAATGACTAAAAGGGATAAAGTCAGGAATGATATTATAAAGAAAAGAATTGGAATAAAATCAGCATTAAACTACATACAAAGATATAGAATATAGAATACTTTATTGGCCAAGTGTGGACACACAAGGAATTTGTCTTGGTGTAAATACTCTCAGCATACATAAAAGGAAAGATACATTCATTAAGAATAAAGAATCATAATGTACAACACTTAATGATAGTCATAGGGTACAATCAGCAATCAAATCATACTAGGAGACAGTCAATATAAATCGTAAGGATACAAACAACAAAGTTACATCCTACAATCACAAGTGGGAGGGGATGGGTGATAAGGAGTGATAATTAACAGTAATAATAGCACAGACTTTGTAATAGTTGAACAGTTTTGTGGGAATTATTTGTTTAGCAGAGTGATGGCTTTTGGGAAAAAACTGTTCTTGTGTCTAGTTGTGCTGGTGTGCAGTGCTCTATGGTCTCATTTTGAGGGAAGGAGATGACCAGTTTATGTCCAGGATGTGAGGGGTCTGTATATGTTTTCATAGCCCTCTTTTTGACTCGTGCAGTATACAGGTCCTCAATTGAAGGCAGGTGGGTAGTACTTGTTTTTTTCTGCAGTCCTAATTACCCTCTTTTATCCTAACTACCCTGAAGTCTGTGTCTGTCCTGTTGGGTTGCAGAACCAAACCAGACAGTTGTAGAGGTGCAGATGATAGACTCAATAATTCCTCTGTAGAACTGTATCAGCAGCTCCTTGGATAGTTTGAGCTTTCTAGAGTGGGCACAGAAATAACATTCTTTGTTATTTGTGCTTTTCTGATGACATTTTTGATGTTAGGTGTCCATTTTAGATCTTGTGATATGATAGAACCTAGAAATTTGAAGGTCTCTACTGCNCCCCTGTGCTGATTGTACAGGTATCGGATGTGATTCTGCCTAGCTTCACCTGCTGCTTCCTGTCTGTTAGGAAGCTCATGATCCACTTACAAGTGTGTTTAGGTACCATTAGTTGGTTTAATTTATTTAGAAGAGTGTCTGGAATGATGGAATTGAATGCTGAACTGAAGTCTACAAAGAGGACCCTTGCATAGGTATTTAGAGATTCAAGGTGTTGTAGGTGTTGTACAGAGCCATGTTCACAGCATCATCTGTCGATCTATTTGCTCGGTATGCAAACTGCATGGGATCTAACAGTGGATCCATGATGGTTTTCAGATGGGACAGCACAAGCCTTTCAAAGATTTTTATAACTACAGATGTTAGAGCAACTGGTCTGTAGTCCAGAGACCAAAGACAGGAAATAAAATGATTTGACAGAGAAAGTCTGGGAATTCCGTATCACATCATGTATACATAAAAAGAGGTCAAATAACATAAGGCAGAACCAGATGAAGATGGAAAAACAACATCAACTACACACTACAACAGCATCAAATAAAAATGGTTGAAGTGCAAAAAGTGCAAAAGTTAATATTTTGTATGTCCCTCGACACCCGAAGGCACCCTTACTGATTCATATCACCCTCAACCCATGCAGCACCTCACACACAACTACACTTCTATCTGAACCTAAGCCACAAAGATAACATCACCACCAGATGCTGGCTACAAACCGTACCCCTTAATGGTACTACATCCACAAGGAGAGAAGTAAGCAGTGGAATACCATAAAGCTCCATCTTAGGCCGAGTATTCTTCAATATCTTTATAAATGTCTTTGAAGAGGGAATAGAAGGGGAACTCATCAAAGTTGCAGATGATACTAAACTGGCAGGAATAGCCAATACCTCAGAAGACAAACTTAGGATCTAAAAAGATCTTGACAAATTTGAACAATGGGCCCTACCCAACAATATGAATTTTAATATGGGGAAAAGCAAAGCTTTACATTTAGGCAAGAAAAATCAAAGGTACAGATTAGGACAAACCTGGCTCAATAGCAGTAACTATGAGAGGGACCTTGGAATCCTAGTAGATGATAATTTGAACGTGAGTCCTCAGTGTGCAGCAGCAGCCAAAAAAGCTAATACAATCCTGAGTTGTAGAATCAGAAGTGTAGAATCAAAATCACATGAAGTATTAATGCTGCTTTACAAAATCCTAGTAAACCACACCTGGAACACTGCAACCAATTTTGGTCACCATACTACAAAAAAGTTGTTGAGACTTTGCAAAAAGTTCAGAGAAGAACAACTAAGATAATCAAAGGCCTGGAGACTAAACAATATGAAAAAGGGCTGCAAGTTTTGGATCTGGCTAGTCTAAAGAAAAGAAGAATTAGCGCAAAGCCAAAACTCTTACTAAGAAGTAGGTTGCCATCTACTTTTTCAAATGCCTTACTGAGCTCCAAGTATACTATGTCCATAGAATTTCATTGGTCCAGCATTTTAGTCATTTATCAAAGAATTAAATAAGATTTGTTTAGCATGACCTGTTTTTTCACAAACCTGTGTTGGGTTCTGATATAACTTTACTTGCTTCTAAGTGTTCGCAGATCTATTGCTTGATTATATTTTCCAGGATTGATAGCAATAGTAATAAGTACTTAGACTTATATACCACTATATAGTGCTTTACAGCTCTCTCTAAGTGGTTTACAGAGTCAGCATATTGCCTCCAACAATCTGGATCCTCATTTTACCAACCTGAGAAGGATGGAAGATTGAGTCAACCCTGAGCCGGTGAGAATCGAACTATTGGCAGTAAGCAGAATTAACCTGAAATATTGCATTCTGACTACTATGCCACCATAGCTTGATGTCAGACTGATTGGTCTGCAGCTTCTTTGATCTTTTTTTTTCATTTTTTGAAGGTGGGAACCATATCAACTCTTTTCCACTCCTCTGGTATTTCCCTGATACTCCAGGATCTATGAAAGATATAGTTAAATGGTTCTGAGATCACATTTACCAGATTCTTCAGACCTCTAGGATGTAATCAGTCAGGTCCCAATGATATGAACTCATTTAGAGTGGATAGATGTTCTCTTAACATTTTCCTGCTTATTTCAATTTGTATTCCTAGTCTCTTTTATGGTTGTTTTGGTAGGTTGTACTTCTTTTTGTGTGAAGGCAAGATGCAAAGAATGAATTAAGCAGTTCTGATTTCTCTCTACTACTGGTTATTTCCTTGCCATTTTCTCCCATTAGAGGACCGATTATTTCCTTGACTTTTTTCTTACTTCATTCTGAGCTTGAGCTTTCCTGACTTCATTTTGCAAATTTGGCTATTTGTTGGTGTGCAACCATGGTGGTTTCCTTCTTGGATTTCTTGTTTTTCTTTTTTCAGTGGTATTGTGCTGGATTGTGCTTTTAAGATCATATTTTTCAATGTTTCCCATGTTTCTTGAGTTGTTTTCCCAATTAAAATTTTCATTCATGGAATCCTTTCCATTCTCTATCTAAGTTTGTTAACATCAGCTCTTTTAAAGTATAAGACACTGGTTTTATTATTTTCTATTGCTTTTTGGCTTGTTCTAGAGTATCTTGACTGACACACTCTTCCATAGCTGGTTTATGTGATTTCAAAAATGATTGAATTGCTATAACATACAAACAAGTGAAGCTGCAAGTGCTGATGAAGAAGTTGGCTAACACTTTCCAAACTGCATGAGATTATAGTAGAGGGCAACTATTCAGATCTTAAATGTGGAAGAGACTGGGCTACACTCAGGCATGGGATTCAAATTTTTAACAACTTGTTCTATGGGCGTGGCTTAGGTGGTGGACGTGGATTGGTGGTCATGTGACTGGGTGGACATGGCTTGGTGGTGTGTTATTGGTAGGGTGTGGCCAACTCAATATCAATCACATCGAGGAACGCATCTCCTTGCCTGGCCTCTCATGACTGTGGGGATACTGCAACAGTCATAAGTGTGAAAAATGGTCATAAGTCATTTTTTTCAGTGTCATTGAAACTTTGAATGGTCACTCCACACAGGCAAAGTACCAGCAAAGGAGGGGAAAAAAACTCCAGAGACATTCCTGAGACA
>BHFT01011300.1:0-21917 GCA_004320025.1 Laticauda laticaudata
TTTTCCAAAGAGTTATTTTGAAAGGAAAAAATTAAAATTAAAAAGGAAAGACCAGTCCAGTTTAAAAAATTGAAAAGTTTTTACAAAATCCAAAGTTCCAATAAAAAGAAAGAAAAAACCGTCAGGTTTAATTTGTGCTTAATCTCACTGCTTAAGCACTTTTATCTTCACTTTTAAATTTAACTTTTAGTCTTTTAGGGTGTTCTCTCCAGAAAAAAGTAGAAAATTATCTCATCAAACTGATACACTTTCTTTCCAACTTTCTTCCGTTCCAGAGCTGTCCCAATTTCAGCAGCTTTAATGGCTGCTTCTCCACCATGGGAAAAAAGGGCTTCTCCTGGATCTACCAGGGACTTTGTGATGTCCCTGGGATCAACAGGATGTGCCCTCCTCAGTCACTGTCTCTACGGGACAGTTTAGGTCCATTGGGACCGTCCTACAATGGAGATATCAGCAGTGATCTTAGAGCTTAAAGATCTCATGCTGTACCACAGTGACGCCCAATGCAAACTATTTTCAATTCTCAGAAACAAAAGAGTAAGCAAATAGATCTTCCGTATTCCAGTCTCTTTTGTGCTTTGATGAAAGTAATTCCTGTATATGTATCACACATATGGCACTTGCTGAATGAAACACAGCAGCCCTCATTGGTACTTCATCTATTAGCAAAGAGTCACTGTAGTGTTTCCCAGAAGTATTTGAAACGGTGTTTCATGTGCAGCTTCACAAAAGTAAACATAAGTAAACTCCAATAATTCATATAGCCTGAATATCGAATAGTTCAAAAATATATGCATAAAATATGTCAAGCTTCATATGAATAATGTCCCTGCTTATTTGATTATATTGCAACAGCTGTATAACTATTGTTTGCTCTTTAAGATGAAATTCTAACATCAGTTTGAGTTTCAATTTAATCTTATGGATAGCTACTGAACTGTTAAGCCCATAATCAGGTGAAATATATGCCACTTCAATGTCAAATAACAAAAACCCTTTATTTAAAACAATCTTTGGTCTGATTAAGTTACATTATTCTGGTAAGTTAAATGTACCTAACAAAATCTGCAGCAAGCAGGTTCAAAAATTGAACTAGAAAGCAAACAGACAGAAAGACTCAGATGTAAGGATTGTTACAGGTAAGATTTTCATGCTCTGATGCTGTCAGGGACAGAAATGATCTTTATTAAAATGGAGAAGTCAAACTATATTTGTTATATGTATATGCTATATGTATTACATCAAGTTAAATACCAGCTTAGCAGGAATTTCATAATACATCATTCATCTATGTCCCTTTGCCCTAACCCTTTGCCTTAACAGTACATATTTGTTTAAATTTTAAAATTAGGAGGAAAAAAGGATTATGATGATTTTGGAAAAATTAAATCTTTGCTAGATTGAATTTGTTGTGTTGCATAGAGCATGTAAGAGTATGACTGTGGCAGCTGTTGCCACCACTGACAGTGGTGCCTACCAGGCTTTAGAAATTAAGAAAGGGAGCTGCTAAAGAAAAAAAGAATTCATTACTTTATCCAAGATTTCCGCAAACTATAAACAATCCAGTTTCCTTCTCAGTGCCTGGATATCCCCATTTCCCACTGCTGACCTTAATCATGATTAAGAATTATACTTCATGTGGATATAATTTCACTTTGCTCTTAAAAATGTACACGTTAAGCCCACATTAATTGTAGTCAAACATAAGTCACGGTAATATCATCATTAATCTTTAAGGATATCTTAGGGAAACAGAAGATTTTTCAGTTGATTTCAAAGGAAATAATAAAAGAAAACTCATAAAAATATTGTGATTATTTAAACTAGAAATGGAAAATTTTTTGGATTTAATTTTCACAGTTAACGTGTTATTTAGATCATAGGATTATGTTTGTTTTTCTGAAATGCACTGTTGCTGACAAACAAAATAGAATTATTTCTACTCTGTAACTGTATTAATAGTACATTGTTTGCCAAATGCTATGTACTAAGATTCATATTTTTCACTAAAAAGGAAAAGTACTGTATTGATAGATTTTTCCTTTATTTCTTCATTTTTTATTTGCAATTCATTGAAAATAACTACTTCGTAATTTTATGGTGATGCAGCAATATTTGCATTGTAATATTTCATCTTGATTACCTTAGCTTCCCAGAAGTGCAACTTTGTAGATGCTGGATGCTTCCAAAATCATTCAAATTTGAATGATTTCAATTATTCAGATCATTCATATTGTTCATTTAAATGATAATTTAAGTTCCAAGATAGAACCGTTGCCTATTTATTGCAACATATATTTATTTTTTGAATGTTGGTGAATTAAAAACTACCAACCTGTCAAGAGATTGTGTTGTGTTGTAAAGTTGTGGTGTGCAATTGTTAGAATGCAGTATTGCAGGCTAATTCTGTTCATTGCCAGGAGTTTGATCCTGACCAATTCAAGGTTGACTCAGCTTTCCATCCACCAGAGATTGGTAAAATGAGTACCCAAATTTTGGGGGACAATATGCTGACTTTGTAAACTGCTTAGAGAGAATTGTAAAGCACTATGAAGTGGTATATCAGTCTAAGTGCTATTGCTATTCCATATAGAGTCCTTTAGAAAAAAAATCTAGAAATTTATCAGTCTTTTTAAGACAAGCCTTCCAGACAGGAAACAAGTACTTGTCCATAAACAAGTACTAACTGTAATTTTATTGTATGATTACTTTACAAAATCTTGAAAATATGAAAATACATCTTTCCTTTCCAGTGCAATAAACTAGGGTGGGCCATCTGAGACATTTGTCATATGCCAATTCCTTTTGTGAACTTATCTGTCATTTGGCTGACCATTTGTTTAATTATATCTCTTCTTCTTGTCTACCAACGTCATCCCAACATACCATTAGAAAATTTTGGTTAGTTCAAACTACAACTAACTAAAATGTTCATTGATCCTAGCCCATATAAACCTATTTGCCATATGCACTGGCTTTAATACATTTCTAGATCCAGTGCAGAATTCTTCATTGGACCTTTAGAGCCCAATTTTTTGTGTGTCTTATTGTAAACTATCAAGAGAACACGCTTATTGGCACTTTAAAACATTTAAATAAATATGATCATAATATAATTTTTCATTAAAATGTTATAAAATAAATTATGAATATTCAAAGATACAAAAATTATTGCAGTGGAACATCTCCTTATCAAAAGAAATATCATAATGTTTAATATAAAGGAAATTATTAATATAGATTGCCATTCTTTATCTAGTCTATTAATCTCTTAGCCCTTGTATTCCATTTCAGTCTTCAACCACGAAACAATAAAACTCACCAAAATTGCAAAACAAAACAATTTTTTTCCTTATCAACCAGCTAAAATAACACTGTATTTGTTTTCAGCGAACTTATTTTGAAGCTCTAGCTAATATGCCTTATCTCCCCTTTAGCAGGTAAAATAATCATTTTCATTATAACTTTGAAGAACTAGCAAGGAATGCATAAATCCAAGTTACATATTTCATGAATAATTAGGACTTAAGTGTTCTCTTTAAATGCAAATTGAGAAAAAAAAACTGAGTCACAATTTTCTCAGCCAAGTTGGTGATAGCCTCAGAGCTTCACTAATGTTTCTACCTAAATATATTGTAGTTGAAAACCATTTATGGTATGAAGAAGCAAGATCTTTCAAATTTCAGAAATGGACACATTTCTGCAACATAGGTATAAGATATCTCTTTTTGGTAACTTTAAAAGCACCATCAAGTGGTATTCCCAATCCAGAAATACATCCAATTAAAATATCTTTTTTAATATCACACTGGAAAGATTTGTGAAAACAGATGAATTTAAAGCTTAGTCTCTTCTGGAAATCTTTCACAATTACCTTTCTACCACATCTTGGCCATTCCAACAAGTTGAGCTGTCTTTCATCACGAGATCACCATCACAAAGTCTTTCTGTCAAAGACGCATAAAAAGTTCTGGATCGTTTCATATAACTGATAAATTCCCTAGAAATTAAATACAGAACATTTAAAAAAACCCATTAACTATACATTTATTTCTTCCTTATCTTAACAAAGCAATAATTGAGATTCAAAGTTCCCTCAAGTTTATTTAAAAAGTGGATGAAGAAATGGCTGTTTCATACCTCATTAAATTCTAATCTATCTCTTGAATTAGACAAATTAAATCATATTTAAGATGTCAATTGATCAAATTCATGAGACAAAGGAATGTTGAGTAATATATTATTTCTGCCTCCCTTTTTATGTAGATATCTGAGCATGAAAGAGAACAAAGTAAAGAAGATCCAGTGGGTTGCAAAGCCAATTTGTAGCTAAGTAAAGATAGTATTTCCATGAAATGTCATCAACTATTCAAACATCTTAGCATTACATTTAAATTTTTCATTTTTAAAATAAGATGGAATTTATTTGACAGTGTAAGTAGATGTCCATCTTGATGTACAGTACTTCTAAATAATCCTGTTTCCTATTCATATCTATGCCACCCTATTGATATGTTGATATTTTAAAAATTGCAGAGAGGAAATTTGGTCCCAAATAATTTCTGAACCACAAATCAAACTATAAAATGTGTATCCACCTGTTGGATTTGTTTTTAACAGTAACTTTAAATTTAGATTTTAGGTGTCATAGTTTAATAAATTTTGGAGTGCCAAATTTTTCACACCTGGTAAATAAATATTAAAAGTATATTATGGTAATTTAAATTAACCTTTTTCTTCTTAGAATGTATGAAGACCCTTCATTAAAATGAAGAGACAAAGGTATATTGACTTCTTTGCATTCTTACCGAGACATTTTTTTCAAACTTCTGGATTTGTCATTCTTTGAAGATTTCAGAGGCAGAGAACTGGAGTAGGCCAAGGAGAATAGCCAAGGGGAAAAGAGGGAATTCAGGTAAATGAAGAAAGAAATGAGAAACAAAAGTAATAAATTATTTGAAAGAAAAGATAAACATGCACAGGATTAAATCAGAAAAAAATAACTCCTATTTAAATATTCTTCAACCTATATATTAAAAATAGTATAGTCCATCTATCAGTTTAATTGCTTTTACACTGTGCCCCTCTGTTGAGGATTTGGATTGTTTTCTAAATCATATGGAAATTCATTTATTTCTTAAAAAACAAAAATAGATATGACTATAAAATAAAGCATTCAATAATGAAAATAAATATTTTTATTTCTGACATATCCAAATGTCATGTTAGGAACATTATTGTTATATCTGAGAACTGCATAAAACATGAATTATGGATGAAAACAAGTCCTGTTGTTGGGAAAACAATGATTTTCAGGGGCACCAAAAATGTTGGTTTATAAGAAAATATAAAACTGATGCCTTCTGGGTATTGGGAAATGGATGCAGCTACATAGATAAACAAATAAATACAGGTCTGCTTGCTTATTTTAAACAAGAATGAAGTATCACAATAATTTTATATATTTTTTGTCAGTGGTAATAATTTTATGTCAGTGGTAGAACATATAGTTCATATGAAGACATCCTTAGGTTCAGTCCCTGGAGTCTATAAGTAATCCTGGGAAAGACTGTTTTGACAGTATATTTTGTTTTATATGTTGTGTGTTTTTTACAATGATGTATATTGCTGTATTAAACTTTCAAACTTTGTTTACCATCCAGAGTCTCTGTGGCAAAATATACTACCCCATAAATAAAATAAAGAGAACAATTGGAATAATGAAAATCTTACAAATTTGAACTAGTAATGTCCAGAATAATTCAGTTCCCAGAAGCCCCAAAGACAAAGAAACCTTTGAGGTAAACTCAACTTCTGATATCCACATGGACACAACAATTTGAGCAGGAGATTGGCAGTGTTACAGAACTGTTCACCAAATACCTTCAGAGGATTTTTTAGCTGCAATCTAGTTTATACCTCTGATAGATGAGTCATATACTATCCAAGTACTAATGGGGCCTGACACTGTTTCAGTTTTTGAAATTGCCTTGTTTACATGACTCCTGATAGAAAAAATATAAAAGGAAGTTTATATTGCCCAGAACATCACTTTTATAATTTGCTATTTAAAAAAAAATACTGAAACCAAAACTGCAATGTTAACTGTTTCTTTCTGTAGTTAAATCTTGAGCATTTAATAAAATGCATCTCTGTACTATTGAATGTCAAGATATTTAAAAGAGTAACTTAGATACCAGAGTCAAAAAACTGGGGTGGTCAATTATCCTGAGCCAAGTGTATTAAACATTTTTCTACACAGTCACAGATTTAAGTTGTGTACCATGCATGTAGGGCCTTTGCCCTTAACTTATGATTTCAAAATGCACTGCCCTTAATATTGAAACTATTAAGTATATTTTAAAAAGTACTTACATTGATTATACATTTCTGCTTTGATGAAAGACAACTAAACAACAGCCACTCTAGCTTCTGCTGAATAGGTATATCATTGCATGCATAGCTATGGTTAATTAGAACATCATGCAGCGGAACTTTCTAACAAGTCAGTCATGTCTCAGAGAAAAAGGTTTCACAAAACTAGAAAGATGTAGGAAATGGAAAATAAGGGCAAATAGCAGTAAATAAGAAATTACTATTTTGAGAAGACGCATTAGCCATAAGGATAGAGGAAAGGAATCCAAGAAGTAAAATGCTTGTTTATCTTAAATTGATTATATCACCATCTTGGGAAATGGTGCAAAGGGCAATCATAAACTTTTTCTCTACCTGTATAATTATTTAGCTATCACTTGCTGGTTTACACTATAACAGTGGAGAAGACAACTAGCCAATTCACTTAAGAATCACTCATTTCAGCTGGTTCAGATATCTTAGCAAGTGACAGAATCTTTACTATGAAACCATTCTACAAAATAAGATAACTGAGTCTTTATCAGTGGTTGAAATAGGACCTACTATTTAAACAAAGCTCAAAATTTTCAGTAATTCAGAGCTGATGTTAATTTACATTGCCAGCTGCAAATTACTGAAAAATCTAAGCTTTTAACCTCTAGGCCATGTTTCTATTATTGATTTTATCTCAGTTCCTTTCATCATCAGTATATATATAGTTAGGAATCTGAAAACTGCAGGCACTCCATTAATGTAAGCTACAGCTGTTCCTAATTTTCTATTCGATAGCCTAATTTTACAACTGATTTTACAAGTCAATATATTTGATGTCAGATTTTCTATTCAAAGTTGTGTTCCCATCAATTATTGAAATCAATGGCTTCTTGACTGAATTGCCCTATATTAATTACAGATTTATAACAATATATCAAACTCAATACTAATTACAGATTGGCCTTCTCAGGGGTGGGATTCAAATTTCTTAACAACTGGTTCTGTGGGCGTGGCCTAATTTGTGGGTGTGGCTAATTTTGGGGCAGAAAGGGAGAGGCAGGTGGGCGAGAGTGAGGAAGGGATTTTTGCATGTGCACAGTAAAAAAAAAAGTTTTTTTTTTAAATGGGTTTTTTTACCTTGGAGTGGNGGCAGATAGAGGCGGGGGCCAGGGCAGGGAAGGGAGGGGTGGGCGGGGGAAAATGAGGAAGGGATTTTTGTGCATGCGCAGTAATAAAAATCACTTTTTGGGCTGTAGGAGCGGCGGAGAGGGGCAGGGCCAAGCAGGGGTCAGTTTTAACAGTTGTTAGAACTACCGGTGATGTTAACAGCTGGTTCTATAGAACCAATGCAAATCGGTAGAAACCCACACCTGGGCCTTCTCCACAGTTAAAATACATTTATTTAACTTCATTTATTGTTATTAAAAAGTAAAATATGACTGTCCTTTCTGGCCTGCTTTTCATCTGTTTGAAAACCAAGAGTCTTTAATACATGAGAATCAGAATTACTCTCATCATTATCATTTAGGGAAGCCTTCACCACAAAATTTATAAGGAAATATTTTTTTCTTTTCAAATTACCTCCTTTTATTGTTTATAATAGTTATTGAGTGGGCCATTGTTAGAGGTGATCTCTCTATTTCCTTTGCTTGAATTAGGCTGTCTGGCAAAGATTTCACTTCTTTTTCTTCAGGATGTCCACAAACTTTATCTACCTGTAAAAAGACAGGGAAGAAGAAAAGGGCACCAAATCAGAACTAGCAAATATAATATAAAGCTACAGCACAATAGGGTTGCTTAGAGTTTTGCATTTGAAGGAGAAAAGGTCAGGGGTTTCCAACCTTGGCTACTTTAAGACTTGTGGGTTTCGACTCTCAGTTCCTCGGCCAGCATTGGATCACTCAAGGAGATTCACATAGCACCTGTCAGCAGCTCCTTCAAGCAGCTGCAACTTTTCCAAGGATCACACAGCTGCCTTTCCTAATTGCAGTATAATCCTGGGTTGAAAGAACTGCCAACAGGTGGTATATTCACCCATCCATATTTTTGTCTTTGAATCCAAAGGTCTGCACAACTGTACATAATCAGCGTTTTTTAGATCAAGCTTGCTCTTGGTTTTTGAGTGACATACTAAGAACAATTTTTTAAGTAGTAATAGAGACCAAGGGAAAACAAAACATTATTTAACTAAAAGGTACTTATATTTTAATTACATCCTTGTAGTTTTGACTTTGCACTAGATCATATATTCCATTACTGGGGAAAAGATAGCATGAGCTGCAATTTGGGTTTAATGGAACAATACAAGACAAGAAATTGTTATAGAATTATGACCTTGATTACATTGAAAGAAAAATCCAATGCAAGATGTACCAATCCTCAGGCTGGTATAAATTAGGAATCCAATTCTAGAATAAATGTTCCAGGGTTTTTGTTGCCTTTGACTCGTAAGAATACTTCTTGGAATAATCATATATCTATGAAGTTTTACATGGGCACAAGCAATAGACATGTGCAAAGTAGGCATAACCCATCTTATTGTTTAATTTGAGATGGTTCCCAAACTACAAGTGAAGCAACAGAGGTTGACGTGCTTCATGTGAAATGTCAAAGCAGCACTGATCCATTCCAGCTGGCTACTTTGCAAATGGCTTCTCTGTATGTGCTGTGTATATACAGAAGACCAATGAAGAGCTAGAGAAGCTGCTGAAGCAGAGTTCAACTGCTCTGAACCATAAGTAAAAGTACCATGCTGTTTCACTTCATGGATCTATTTCAATGAAATTGAACCACTCCAGTGAAACTTTGAATAAGCAATACAAAGGTCAAATGATTGCAGCTGGTAGAATTCTTTTTCATTGACACAAAACCTTCCCCCACTGCTGAGTTAAAGTATTATCACCCATTCTTGTGTTGGCAGAAAACTACACAGGCATGAAATTTGCTGCTCCTATTGCCAATTTCTTATACTTCCTCTATTCCAAGTCCCTACTGAATGATATTGTCGTGATTATGCATGTATAGTGTTTGATCAAAACAAAATATTGATTTAATTCTCCATCTTATTATGGCTGTTCCCACAGTTATATCTTGAGACTACGGTAAATTTTTTAAAAAGGATGATGGCTAAATATGTTTGTGGCAAGGTTAGATGCAAATAAGAAAGAATTGTGCATCACCTAAATTCTTTTTAGTTTGTGAATCTGAAAATCTACACTGCAGTGTAAAAGAGCTAATCAAAGAATGCTAACTTCATTCAGAGGAGGAAAGGATTTTGCAAAGTGACTGAAGGTGGGATGTGTCAGGTTCCCCTTCTGACATGCAGTGTTCGTATCAAAATTGTGTCTTCAAAATTTGCATTAGCATAGTGGCAATTTAGTGCTATTTGAATAGCTGGTTCAGTTGAGTAAGATTTCAGATAGTAGAAAAGAAAGTAGATACATTTATTTTAATAAAATTAAGAAGATAGCAAAAGAGAAGAAAGCAAAGACGAAGAAGCTTTAAGCCAGTTTCCTATACTAGTTAAAAGTTGGATCAGGTTAGACTCTGGTAAGCTGCCAATTATTTTCAATCCAACCAATTCCACAAAATTATTGCTGTGGATATAAAAATAAAGAATGCCTTCATATGCATTCCCTTGGAGATAAATGAAATAAATAAATGTCTGTGCTTGTGCTGTCCAGACAGTTTAGAGTTAATGGGATTTGGATAGTTAGGTAGCAATTGTGAACTGTCCCCTTAAGGGAATGCATCATAGTAAATGTAGCTAAGGTATCCTGGGAAATGTATATCACGTCTCCCACAACCAGGGAAGCACAGGGATGAATGTCAACCACAGACTCTACATGTCAGTTACGCAACTGACATTGTACGACCTAAAGTACGAGATTCACTTCCCACCAACAGCAAACCTTCCCCAACTGATGTTGTATGTGCTAAGGTCTGAAATTCTCCAACCAACACCAGCATCCCTACTCCAATGTCTCATGGCCTGCCAGGTGATCAAATTAGCCCACCAGTGCTCACAACCACTTCTCAATAAGTTGATATGCAACAATCACAATTGCCACACTCAATCCTCGAGCTAAAGAGTTTTTATCACAACTGCTAAACAACTCTGACGTACAGCATGGAACCTACACCCAACCTCAAAAGGCTCAAAACCTAACCTACATATGTGGGGGCGGATATGGACCTCCTCATAGAGTACTCTCTGATGAACCACATACCGTCCACAACACATGCCCTTCAGCCAGAATGCCACGCCTACAATGACATCATATGAAGATATGACTTGCCCTCACATAGAAGTAACAGAGAATTGTCACTAAAGTGTGGAAGATTAGACTTAGCAGCCAGCGGTGTGTACAAATTCAATGACAAGCCAGGCAGAGAATACCTACTATGGAAGTCTATTTTCATGAGCACCACCCAAAGCAAACAGCTGCTTCCCAGTGAAGAATTTAAATTTCTGTTGGCATGGCTAGGACCATGGTGTAACTACATGATGAAACACATTTACACAGGCTTACTTAATGACCCAGACACCGCTCTCAAATGAGCATGGGATGCTTTGTACTAGAAATATGGTGAAGACGCATTGATGGAATACTCGCTCCTAGAACAACTTTACAGTTTCCTGTGTTTCACCAACCATGAAACCCCAAAACTAGAGGACTTTTCCAACATCCTTATGGAACTGCGAACAGCCAAAGAATGTTCTGACTTACCAGGACTGGCTTTCCTTGATCTCTTCATAATGCAAGAAGTAATCATCGCCAAACTCCCAAAAGAAACATTAGAACAATGGATTGTTTTGTCCAATGCATTTCTGGCCACGACCCGCAGATGAGACCCACCCTTTGCCTTTCTCCAAAAATTTGTCTTCCAGTAAACAGAGTCCTACAACAGCTTCATAAACCTTCACCTCAAAAGCAGAGTTTACCAACCTAACAGAGACTGCTACCACAACTCTAGACCTCTCCAGCCTCTACTGCACATATCTACAGATCATCACCAAATGTCCACACATAACACCGAGATCAACTCATCCACACACAGTTGGGGAGAGAACTCATCAGATACAACCAATTTAGATCTCCGAATACAAGAATACAGTTTTGTCCTATGCACCACACTTGTCACTCGCTGAACAGCTACACTGGGCTTGCAGCAAAACCACTGACCCAACAAAAAGAGTTACTAAGGGAGGACCAATACTACTACAAGCGTTGTGAATCCAAACACCCATCCAAGTACTGCACAGCCAAGGTGCAATGCAACTTATGCCATAGTGACCAACACCCAACCGCACTGCATCCAGACTCCAAGCTGCCACTGCAGATATCTCGTAACACTCCTTTGGCCAAGGAGTCTCAATGTAACACAGAAGCATGCAGGGCTCCTTGGCAGACTGACGAACCACAACCAAAACCAAGTATGAGTGTCAACTGCACAGCACTGTGCGCCGACTCACCACGCCCTCGTTTGTGTCTTCCCATCTGTTTAGCCAAAGTGTACCCTGAAGGATGCCCTGAAGATGCTGTGAAAATATATGTGCGGATGGACACCCAAAGCACCTGCACCCTGTCCAGACCTGCATTCTTCGACCTCTTTGAGGTGCAACAGGATGAACTTCCCTTCACTGTATCAATGTGCCATGGACCAAGAAGCACGGCAGGGAGGAGAGTTACTGGATTCTGCATAGAGTCATTGGATGGAAGTTCCCGGTTCCCACTGCTGCTCGTATTTGAATGCAATAGGGTACCAAACAACCACAGTCAGATCGCAACACCTGAGATCATAAGTAGTATGCTTCACCTACAGCACCTGGCTCATCACTTTCCCACTCTAGATCCAGAGGCTGAGATCCTACTCTTTCTGGGAAATAATGCCCCATGCACCTTTTGTCTTCTCTGAGTCAGTCGGCAGCCCTGTAGACAGGCCAGTGGCCATGAAATCTCCACGAGGATGGGGGATCGTAGGAATTGTCAGTGACGATTGGATGCAGGCTTCAACTCAGGCAAATGCCTTAGCACCATCCATTCCAACAGCCTTCTGATGCCCTTAGTACCATCAAAAATAAGAATGCCTTTCCAGACTAAAAGGCTGCCAGCAATCAGTACACTTTCGCTAGGACACTCTAAACAGCTGCAAGCAACCACCAGATGTCCACTAAGATGCCCTACGTGGGCATATGCCTCCACAACACCCTTTCCAACAGCTTTCTGATGCCCTTTGACACCATGGAAGCAAGTGTACTGTTCCAACCCTAAAAGACCACCAGAAGCGACCTCCAGACTTTCATGATTGGCACCAAGCATACCTGTCAACCTTAAAAGGCCACCAGAAGCTAACACTAGACTTTCACCTTTGCCACCAAGAGTACTTGTACACCCTAAAAGACCACCAGAGGTGACCAGCAGACTTGCACCAAGAGGCTGAACATGAAGATTGAACCTCAAGCTTTGCATGCTTTACTTTGTTTGATGTTTTATTAATGTTTACTGTTTTTCTTAGCTGACCGTTTATCGTAGTTATATAATTATATGCTATTCAGTTAGTATTACTGTCTACTGCTAATCTTAGTTTATAGTTAATTTTCTTTCTTCTTTTAATAGTGGAATTTAAAATTTCCGGGCAGGGTGTGTGCTGTCCAGACAGTTGAGAGTTAATGGAATTTGGATAGTTAGGTAGCAATTGTGAGCTGTTCCCTTAAGGGAATGCATCATGGTAAATGGTGTCCTGGGAAATGTAGTCCATATCACGTGACCACATCTGTAATCCTGATTGGTCACTAAATTGACCCAATCGAGGGGTTGGGGAAGGTTTTCTTCACTCTTGGCTGAACTCATGGACTCGTGGTATTTCTACTTCTATCGCTACAACATGGGGGGAAAAGGATAGAAGATAAATCATCTTTTTTGTTTTACCTACAAGACAGATATACAAAGGATTGGTCATTAAAGAAGAACTTCATCACAAATGTGAATTATGAAGATACCTGATGTACCAATAAAAGTACTTTGTTATGGATGCATCTGTACAGATACATAATAGTGCTGAAGTAATGATTAAATTGCAACAAAAGCTGTCAGTGACATTGTTACTAAACCTAAGCTGTCATTGCTCTGTATTATATTTGGTGGGATGTGGAAATGTGATAATGACCCATAGTCATAATGTTGAATCATTATACTATTAATAAAAGTGCTACTGACAAAAACCAGAAGTATAGCTTCCTACAAATAACTCTTGTATGTTGCTTTATATACATTGTTGGCTATGTGTGTCATGGCAATGTCTCACTGGTAAGTGTAACTGTAATCTAGCTTTTTTACTAATGACTTTTTCTTATTTGTTTTAAGTCTACAGATTTACCTACATTAATGGTTTACAAATCAGCAGTGGCATAATTGTCCTAATAGAATGCCTCAGATTTCCTATACTTGTCTAAATTCTGCATTTCACATGAAATCTAGTCCATGATCAAATCCACACTGTAGTATAAGATCCATTTACAAAATAGCAAGATGATAAAGGAAAATGTTCCTAGATTCCATTCCACCACTTCTTTTAAAAACCCAATCTATCTGCAGACCATTGAAGAAGTACTTAAGATTCTTGCAGACAATACCAAATTTGCAACTCATCAATGCTGCAAGTATTTCAGGGCATAAAACTAAGAACTGCAGCCATGTAGTGAGATTGAAAGCCTCATGACCAGACAATATTTAAAGGATAATGATAGTCTGAACAAGGCTATATGTAAGATCAAGTAGCAATCATTCTTAACTGTCAGCCTCTACCTTATTAGTCGTGACACTTGGTTTGGATATTGACAATCAGCAAAGGTTATGCTTAAGGTTATAATTATCGTGGTCTAGTAAATAAAGGAAAAATCTATGGGGAATCAATTCAATAAATCTCCTTAAAAGCTTTCAAAGTATGAAATAATTCTTCAGAAAGACAACATGAAGAAATCAATTCAAATGATGTTCATTTTAATTTAATTCCGGTTCTGTCATTTTGAAAATTAATTACATTGAGATAAATGTGTGTTAGCATCCATGCTCTATTTTATGTAATTGAAATTAAAATTATCAAAATGTTACTGAAAGTAATTTGTCACCTTTTTTGATACACAAGGAAATATGTTGATTCTTCAAAACTATGTCATTCAAACATAATATGGTAAAAGCTGTCTTATAAAATATGTTGGACAACAGTTCTTCCATCTTTTTTAAACAAATTCTTTTGACAAGATCTTAAGCAGTTACATGCTGAAGTCTTTTGCCTCCTAGCTGGCCTTAGTACATTCTTGCCATTGGTAACCCAATCCTTCTGATGCTTGAAAAAATAATTTCATATATATGTAGACCTAAGTAAAAAAAATTTGTAATTTTTTTTCACCTGATTATTGTCAGGGCTCCCCTCAAAAGTTAAATAATTAACATGTCCTTGTGTTCCCTCCCCTCCCCATTTGTCCTCCTTTCCAATTACCATATCTTCCTTTGCCTGAAGAGATATCTGGTAAACCTAAATGTGAGATCTAAGTTGAATTACAGTCTAAAAGTTTTAATGACTGTGTCAAAAATTATATTTTTATCCCTGCTGTTTTGAATATATTATAGAGAGATGAGTTAAAAAGTGATAAATAGTGCTTGTCAACCTTGACGACTTTAACTTGGGTAGACTTTAACTTCTAGGCTGACGAATTCTCGGAATTAAACTTTGTACATCTGAAAATGTCAAGGTATAGAAATGCTCTAAATGTTTGCTGGGCATATTCATCAGTGAATAAGAGAGATCTTGCAAGAAGTTAGTCAATGAATAGAAGCTGAACAGATAGATGAGAGGTAAATTTAAGCTTTTATTCATACAGTATTACAATTTGGACTTGGTTTACTATCTTATCATTTCTTTTACCTCTTAGGTCATAAATTCAGCAGAGGAGGTAATATTCAGGCTGGCCCAGTTCAAGTTTAGCAACCTCATCTCATAAACACATGCACTTTCTCTCTCTCTTATAATTAGCAGCAAGCCAGGAGTTGAACTGCTGCTTTTAAGGCCCTGTCACACTGCCCAACGGATGCAAAACGTTAGTAAAAAGGACACAACGGACAAGAAAAATGTTCCATGGGATGTGTGTGCGGGATTGTGCTGGGGAGTGGCTGGGTGTCTCAGAGGGGAGCGAAATTTGCATAACGCGGAAGCAGGATAACATGGAAAGGAACGGACGTGGGGAGGATGCAGGGGATGGAAAAGTGGATGCGGAACGGAAGCCCAGCAGATGGAAAGCGGATGAGAGCGGTGGCACATACGCGAAGGCTTCCGGGGGACCTCAGCAAAGCAGAACGCGAAACGGATAGCCGAGTAGAGTGGCAGAGGATGCACAGCGGATAAAGCGGATGCAGAGCGGAAGCCTAGCGATGCACCAGCAGAGAGCCTAACGGATGCCTAGCGTTAATTGCACATGCGGGGAGGATGCATTGCGTAAGCCCCGTGGATATAAGGGAAGCAGCTAGGAAAGCAGGTCATCATCAGAGGAAAAACCTGCTGCGACGGATTGATAGCCTTGCCTGCCTGCCTGCATGCCTGCGCTAGACGCTTGCTGCCAGCCTCCGTGCCTGAGCCTTGCTGGGTCTGCCTGCCTGCCAGCCTTGCTGCCAGCCAGTCTGCCTGCCGCCTTGTGCCGTCTTCCTGCGCGACGCTTGGTTCATGCCTGCCTGCCAGCCCTTGGTGCCTTTGCCTGCCTGCAGCCTTGGTGCATGCGGCCTGCGCAGCTTCCTGCCAGCCTTGGTTCCTGCAGCCTCCCTGCAGCCAGCAACCCACAACCATGGGGAAGAAACAGAAAGCCTCAGCCATCTGCTGCCAGCCCTGGCAAGAGGATGCAGAGCTACCATCCCACCCCTGGCCCTCACTCTGGTTCTGCTGGGGCTTCTGCAGCACGGGCTCGCTCTTTGGGGCTGGGGCTGCTGCTGCTTCTGCTTCTGCTTCTGGAGGAGCAGATGATGCGGGGGAATCAGACAAGCACTCCAGCACCAGCCACCTCCACAGCACTCTGGACCCTTCACCCCTGAGGACTGAGCGACCAAGAGGAGTGCCCAGAGACTCATTTTGTTTTATAGCTTGTTGTTAATAAAGTCTATTTTTGACTCACACACTTGCTTCATTTCTTTTTTTAATAAAGACTTGGTGGAAACTTTAGAAATGGTTTAAGGCCTTGCATGCTGTGGGATGGTTAAGATAGCGAGTGGATGGTAGATAGAGTGGATGGGCACGGATACCTTGGGATGGGTAATAGCTGTGGTAGATGTAAACTTCAGTGCAAGCATAGTGGGACTGGATGATCCACCCTCCCAGGTGCCACACCTTATGGCCCTTTATTATCAATAATAATGTAATCAATCTACCACACATGTCAGACATAAACACAACTCTTTATTAAATGCTTGTTCATTGTAGGCGCCCCCAACATACATGGCCCAATCTCATCGTGTGATGAGATAGGCTGAAGGAAGCATCCATTAATCATCTATCATCCTGTCTTGCACTCCACTGCTGCCGAGTTGGGGAGTTGCACCAGTGTTTCAGGAGGTTGCCGGCTTCTCCCCTTCACGTGAGGTCTGTTGGGGCCTTGCACATCCTCAGTGTCTATCAGGTTTCGCTTGCCTCCATTCCCCAGGCTCCATGTCCCCCATTGGCCTTGCTGGAGGTCCACGAGCCTGTTCTGCAAGACTGGTGGAGCGGGTGCGCAGGAGATTGTGCAGGATGCAGCAAGCTCCACGATCCTCCTCATGGTGTGTCGGTTGCGGATGCTGCATGGTGGTGAGAAGTACCTGGACCTGTTGGGCCAGGATGCCAAAGGCGTTCTCCACCACCCATCTTGCCTTGGACACCAGTCGCCTTGTTGTGAAGATCCTCTTTTCACGGGGTGAGGTGGAGGCGGCATGAGGTGATGATGGAGAGGTTAGAGGGGAGAAGGCGCATCCCCCACGATGAAATAGGGCACATCTTGCATGTCATTGGGCAGGGGTCTGGATCTGGGAAGCCCATGATGAGGTTGAGTTCAGCCCCTCCTTGAGGTGATTGGCATTGTATACCTGGGCATCTGAACATGAGCCATTGCCTGATAGCATCGATGTACATGAACTTGTAGTCAGCAATTGAGACCATTGGCGAAGAGGATGATGCTGAAGAAGCCCTTGTAGTTGAAATCATTGGACCCTGAGTTGGCTGGAGCTTTGCAGGCCACGTGGCTTCCCATCTTATGGCTCCAACGGTGTGTGGGGGAAGTTCCACTTCTATACCACCTGCTGTGCGAACTTTCTTCCAGCCTCTTCAGTGGAGGGGCACTGGAGGAGCTCCTCCATGTATTCTTCAATGGCCTGCACCTACTTCTCTGACCACAATGCGATGTTGTGTGGCACCCTCCAGCCATACTGCGATGCTCTGTAGGTGGTCCCTGAGGCCCAGGTGGTGCAGAGTGAGAGTGCCACCTGGAACCCAGGTTTCCAGGCTGGGCCGGAAGTTGGTGTTTGCCTTGGTCAACTGGGGTTCGAAGCCGCTGCACCACTTTGTCAAACATGCTGGAGGCATCCTCAATGAAGTCTGGAATGCCCGAGTGGTCGTTCCTGAGCTCCACCATCAGCTTAGTTGTACGAGTCTGTCCTCTGCTCTTCTGGTGAACGCATCTTCATACCCAGATGCGTTCTTGGCGGCTCTTTTTCTTCCCGTAGTAGAGTTCACAGAGCCTATAGATGCTTTGCACTGTTGCAGAAGGATGGTGGCTGCCAAAGGACTTTGTTACGATCCACGGTGGACATGACTGGATGCTGTGGAAGAGGAAGAGTCAGATGAAGGCTGCAGAGGTTCTGCACACAGGACTGCTGTTCTGAAAGTGAGATCTAGATTGAGTTGCTCCCCTTTTTTATGGCAGTAGTAGGTTTTCCCCTATGTGTCCCTTTACATCTCGTAGCATCCTGCTAGAATCTTAATATCCGAGTTAGGTCCCCTCTGCGAACATTTTTTCCATTTTACATGCTTTATTTCCATGCTGCAGTCGCTAGGCATCCGTTCTGCATCCGTTCCTGTCTGTCCGCTTCCTCCTTGCGTCCGTTTACCGCTGGAGCAGATGGAGTTGCGTGGATGCATAGCGAGATGCCTAGCGGATATATAGCGGATACGTGAGCAGAACGGATGCTAGCGGATGCGTAGCGGATGCAAGAATGGACGAATTGGATACATTTGCTGGCTCAAAAATTTTGAGCAGCTCAAAACTTTCTGAGTGGATGAAACGTCAATAAACGGATGCTGGAACGGATAGAGAGGAAGCAAAACGTATGCAGTAAGTACAGAACGGGTGCATCGCGTTAATCAATGGATGGCAAGTGTTTCTCTCCATTTTACATCCTCTTTCCATCCGTTGGTGCAGTGTGACAGGGATTTTACATCCTAGTTTGAAGCAAATATTTAATCTCAAGTTTCCCATCTGAAATATCTGTGGTTTGAGAAATAAGTTTAAGTTTTGTTTCAGCATATAATAAAGAGAGGAGACAGCATGGAAGCAAAATAAGCTTTTGACTTCTAAATCGCTTTAGAATATTGTGCCAAAACAAGTATGCCTGTACAGGTTTATTATCTGTAATAGAACAAATATATCATATAATCAGTCCTATATACTAATTATAGTTGGAGTTGTGTATGTATGTATACTGTATATTGTATGTGTGTGTGTGTGTGTGTGTGTGTATACACATAACTCTGTGTGAGTGTGTGTGTGATAACACATAACTGTGTGTGTGTATGTGTATGTGTGCGCTTATATGTCGCTCCCAAATGCTGTTATTTAAAAATGGACTATTTTTTTCTACCTTAAATTCATTCAAGATGTAGTGACAATGATATTTGGGAAGGAAGCATATTGAGAGGGAAAAATAAGTCTAATTTGGTCACAGTTACTTTTCATTGATAGTGTGCTTTACAATGTTATTTAAACATTTGTATCCCAAAATTTATCATTAAAAAAGCCCCAAAGTTGAGACTGTTTGTATAAATAACACATTTCTAAATTTGGATAGATAAACAGACAGGCTGATGGATGAGAGACCTCTATACCTCTGTCCTTTCTATATTTCCAGAAATCTTTCCAAACTCAACTGAGAAAATGAATGGCATGGTTTCTTTCTTACCATATTAAAATGGGAAATACAGGCAGTCCCTGGGTTAAGAATACCTAGCTTATGGACAACTTGTACTATGCCTATTACTAAAAATGATGGGTCAGTGTGTGGAGTCCTCAAGCTCACAAACCACTGACATTTGAAGTCTTCAAATGTTTTCATGAACCAGAGAACCTGTGCAGTTTCAGCCTTTCATGAAAACCTTACATGGCTTCAATGATTTGTTGGTTCAGGGAAGGAGAATGTTGTCAGCCATTTTAAGTAATAGGTTGCCTGTTCCTAAGCATGTTGCAGTTTACACACAAATTTGAGTTAAAAACAGATTTAGGAATGGAACTTGTTCTTAATATGCTACCGTTTGTATACACCGACAAACCAAAAAAATACCAATAGGTATTCTAAAATAATGTTCAACCTACTGTAGTTTTTAGAGACAGAAAAAGAGAAAAATAAACCTAGCATTGCACAAATATATCATTCAATGTTGCTCATTTGGTTACTTTATGTCTCTCCACTGTGGCCATCATCATCTCCAAAAATAAGTTATGTGTACCTTAATCACAAACATATCCCCACTACAGAGGAAAATGAGTTGAATGAATGCTCTCAGAGGAAGCTAGTAGTTCATTCTGTCATAGGAAATTGGAACGGACCCAGTAGGAAATAGGGAGTACCTAAAATAGGTATCAGATTCCATTTTTTAAAATTTAAATGCATCCAACTAGATATTCCTTAGCTGTACAAGTTTATTTTTATCTGTTTCCAGGTATTCTGGAATCAAATAATTAAACTGGAATCTATTTTACAATTTTTTGGGGAACAGTATCTGTTGAATAGAACGACTATATTATTCTGTAAAAATGTTGAGATTTATTTTTTTGAGTAAAGAAGCATTCCAACACATAGATTGTTTCAGTTCACATTGAGGATGGAGTAATACACAAACATACTAGGAATGGAGTTATGTGACTCACAAGGTCACCTACTAAATTCATCCATTTCAGAAACATTTCAGTATACATTAACAGAAATTGGACTGTCCTTTCTTGGCAATTGGTGATTCCAAAACAAGTGTGTAAAGCAAATTCATAGAAACATTTATTATGCCTTTATAATGCAAAACATTTTTTTTTTAAAAAGAGAAGATTTGCATAGCTTTCCATTACCAATTAGATCCATAAACTTCCAGACAAGGAATTAGGATTCATAACTTTTTCAAGAAGCAGGCAGCCAGGCTGTAACATTTTGAACTATGGCAATGAATTTCTGTTTGTTATATGATAATCAAAGTGATAGCTATTCTAAAAAAAATGCACATAAAACTACTTTAATCTTACCCTGATATTAATGTGTTATATTAATGTGATATAATGTGAATGTGTTATAGAGTGAATGATACTTTGAGCTACAATTTTTTTTAATGCCAATATTAGTATCACAAACTTTTGTATGGAATTGGTTTTTTAATTGTGCAAGCCTAAAACTAAATGTAAATAAGCCTTTAAAAAAATCTGTTATCAACATATAAACTATCACACAATATGATGTTTCCTGGATAGGATAAAGATTTTTAAGGAGACTATGAAAACAACTGAGTAGGATCTTCCAGTGGCAAGGCAAGGACAAACAGAGATGCAGAAGCCCATTCATGGTTTCAGTTAATCTCTTTCTGCAGTTGGTGCAATCCTTTGAAGGTGCTCGAGTCCCAGAGAGATTTGTGCTGGTGTGGGGGAGACTTGGGCTGCAGTGTGGGGAAGGCAACCCCCTGCAGCGAAGAGGAGCCCTCCAGAGCCCAACAAGCAAAAAACAGCCTGCTTTCAATAGCGGCTCCGAAGTCCAGATTGCCACCAATATAAAAAGCGAGTAAGTGACAGTTTGTCAGATCGTTGGGGAAGAGTGTGATAGAGGAATTTAGTGGCGAAGAGGAAGATTGGAAAAGTTATAGACTTTTGCAAGGCTATTAGAAATGTC
Organism: Laticauda laticaudata; assembly: GCA_004320025.1. Lineage (NCBI taxonomy): Eukaryota > Metazoa > Chordata > Lepidosauria > Squamata > Elapidae > Laticauda > Laticauda laticaudata. The sequence continues at coordinate 21,504 of BHFT01011300.1, forward strand.
TGTCTGAAGCTTGAAAGAAAAGCGGACGTGAGACAAGTGAAAGTGAAAAGGCTCGACAGACAGAAGAGAAAGTGTGGACAATAATGAGTAAAAAGGGAAGTTTATGACATTGGGAAATTACCAGCTGGAAAGAGGAAGTTGTGGAGGACTCGGAATATTTCACCTGACTTTTATTCTGATAGATTTTTCTAAAGCAGAGATGGGAAGAGGATTGAAGCTGATGGAAAAGAGACAGTGTGGCGCTATACACGATACTTAGAAACCCTGAAGTTATTTCAACAATATATTTGATACAAACTGCTTAATAGACCTTTGGGAGTACATTAATCTAATTAACGAGGTGGTCGTATTTGAAGGAAATCAGGAAAATTGATCTTAGGAACGTTAAGATAAAAAGCAAAATTGGAAGCTTTG